>JAPKID020002466.1:0-13294 GCA_026931265.2 Tropidonophis doriae | reverse complement strand
TTTCCTTTTTTAAAAATATTGTAACCTTTTTCTCTTTGTCTTTGCTCGGAGGTCCTGTTGAAATAATGTACTGAATGTACGGAGTGTATGAAATGATATGTATGTAACTCATGCCACCTTAAACAGAAGAATTATTAATATTTGTATGAAGCCTTGGTGCGGCCTGCACCCCTGATATGGATGCTTTTAAAATATTTCTTATACACTCTATGTACCCTTTTCCCGAGAAAAAATTGTAAAACCAATAAAACTTTTTGAATAAAAAAAAAAAAAAAGAATGCCTGAATCAACAAGCTGGGCTGGCATAAAGCATGATTTTTAAATTTACATTTCTATTTTTTTAACCAGGGTTAGTTTGGTTTTTTTTTTCCACGTTTCGGCCAATATTTTAATTGTTTTTTAAAAGATTTAAAAATATATAACTTTTATATATTTATATATCTGTTTTTATTTTGGCTGTACACCGCCCTGAGTCCTTTGAGAGTAGGGCGGTATAAAAAACCAATAAACTCAAACTCAAACCTTGAAGTGAGCCTGACTGAAGCCACCTTGGATGCTTCAGGTTGCCAAACAACGGTGGGAGGGAAATAAATTATTAGATGGGATTTTGTAGCTAACACAAAGTTTTCCTGTGGGAACTAAGGATATTCTCACAGGTGGCTGGCCAGAGGAGGAGCAAGTAACCAAGCGACTGGCCAGCATTTAGATTGGACAGCATGACCAGTGACCTGGGAAGAAAGGGGAAACTTTTACTTTTAATCAGGTGAAAGCCATGGGAAATTTCAGTGTCGGCTTTCACCAGTTGTGTCAATATGATGTGGCCAATAAACTGTTCTTTGAGGAACTCATCTGCCTCAGAGTTCTGTTTTCTTTGGATGCATTACTTGGAACGCTGACAGCCTGGGTGACATGATACTTTTCATCTGATAATGTCTTTCTTACCCAGATGGTACTTTCATAATAAATGAATCAGGAGTTAGAATTGAGATCTCATTGAAGACATAATCTTGATTACTAGTTTTGAAGGAATGTTATCTACTTGTTTCAGAGAATCTTAATTTCTTTGTCAAATATTGCAGTTGAGATCAAGAAAGAATGCTCAGGAAGGGACCCTGACAGTGGAACAGCTTCTTAACATTATTAAGGTAATTATGAACACTCCATATTGAAAACTAAGGGTGACATGGCAATCTTGGGTGGCATTTTCTTTATGTACAAATGTGTAGTGGAATATGTACCTAAATGAGCTGTTAATTTGTAATTCTTTAAGCATCAGCGAAGCAAATTAAAGATGAATTTCATGGTTATATTAATTAGCATTTTTAAGTGTAATTAACAAATCTGGTCAGTGTGATTCTTTTTAAAAAATGTTGTTCGGTAAACTGCAAAAATAGAGCCAAAGATAAAATATTTCTTAATCAAAATACATGTAAGTATCTAAAAACATTTATCTTTACAGATTTGGCCTCATGAAGAATTAATGGACCAAACTCTTATAATAACCATGTTGGGTGACTAGTCCAGTAGTTAATAATTTTAATTAACAAAGAAGAAAATAATTAAGTTGGAAGCAATAAGTAAAATATTTCTTTTTTTAGGGTGCTTCTCAGAATACTGTAGAAGAAAAACTACTGGCGTTTTTGTCTAGTACTCCGGTGACAGTCTTTCAAGCTTCAGTTGGATATATAATATCTGCTCTTGTGAATAGATGTAAAGCAGAGTCTTCATTCTTTCCTCGCAGTTGCTTGGTACAATTAATACAAACACAAGGCCTCTCTTATAGGTAATAAATATCTAATATTTTCTAACAAACAGCCTGCTTCACATTTTTATAGCATTAGCTCTCAGGACTTGGTTACGTTATAAACCAGAAATTTTTTTAAAAGATGTATGGAAATATGTACATTAAAAAAAAAACATTAACACAGTAGAGTGCTATTTTGGTGCCGTGGTTAAGGTGCTGGCTTAAAAACCAGGAGGCTGAGTTCTAGGCCCCCAGCTGGGTAACTTTAGACCTGTCATTATCTCAACCCCAACCCACCTCACAGGGTTGCTATTGGGAGGGAAATAGGAACCAGGAGTATTAGATATGTATGCCATCTTGAGTTCTATATATAAACAAGGACAGGATAAAATAATAGTAGTAATAGGGACTCAGTGGGTGGGCACAAATGGCAAATCCAGTCTAAACATGTGGCTGACATGTGGCTGACTGTGTAACCAATCATAATAATGTTAAATATATTGACAACTTCACTATTTTATCTTCCAGCATGTGTCCAGAACTGATGGCAATTGCAGTGGAGAAAACAGATATACATCTCTTGCAACTCTGTCTGCAGCAATTTCCTGATATCCCTGAAGCAGTTATTTGCACTTGCCTGAAGATTTTTCTGAGGTAAAAATGCATACTTCTGTTTATATTTAAATTTATTAATAGTTCTTGCAAAAGTTTGTTTTAAAATAGTGAGTTTTTCCCCCCAGTTTAAATTTTGTTTATAAAAAGACTCCGAAAAGATGGCACTAGTCTTAGATCTGCATATGGACAAGCTGAAGAAATAACAGCTACTATAAATCATCTCTTTTTCTTTGGAGAACTTTTAATTTTATAATCTTATTTATTTAGGTTTACTTAATACTGCACAAACCTAAATAATTTTCCTTTTGTAAAATCCAGATTGTGGACGCTTTCTTTTAATTGATGCAGATTGGGAAAAATTCATCTTCAAGCAATTAACCAGGGTCCCTTCCTGGCTTTTATCATTCTTGATGTACTATTATCCCCATCAATTTTGCCTGCCAAAAGCAAATATTTCCTATGTTATTCTATTTTAACAGCAAATAATCTGTCTTAGATTTATTATAGTTTCAATTTCAGGATTAGTTTTAAATAACATTTTAAACAAATTTAAGTATCTGTGGACATTTTATTTCTTTGTAGCATTGGTGATGACCACCTTGAAACAATGAATATGAACTCAGATTTTGTACCAGATCATGTTCATACTGTTGAAAACAACAAAATGGATGAACTGTCTAAAGTTGTACAGAATGGCTGCACTTTTGAACTTATAGAGGATAATTGTGATACGCAGACAATACAGAAATCCCAAGAAATAGAACTAAGTGAAATATGTCCCGTTGGGCCGCACAAAGCAACATTACTGTATCCTTTGGAATATATTTTTGATGTGAATGATTAAAAAGAAAATATTATTATTCCTCCAATTCAGTATTAACAGGGTGTTGTGGAACAATTATAGATACTGATCCTCCTGTCTCAGCTGATGCAATAAGAGAGCCTGGCTGGCTGAATGGCTAAAGTCTCCTGCCTGATATGCAATACAGCCCCGGTTCGAATCCCAGTAAGGGTACGGCTAGCTGATGAGAGCTAAAAAGCTCGAAATAGATCTATCCTACTCTCCCTGATTTATTTATTGATCAGCTCATAAAACTAACACACTCACACACACACACATATATATAAAGTAATTGGAAGCAAAATGTACTAATGCACCAAAAAGCATGAACAGAATCTAGCAACTTCTTTCAGACTCTGCTCCAGAATTTACATAAAAGTACACATTTGGGAAACCACTGCATAAAATAACATTTGTTGGAATAGCTATGTCTAAAAAATATATTAAGGTATTTTTTTAAAGTCTGAATAAAATATTGAAACACTGATCAATGTCGATTGTTTTTAATCGAAATAATTGGTTGACCTAAATAATATGTGAGAGTAGACTTTGAAATGGATTGTATTTAGATTGTTTATATCTGTAACAAATTTTACCAGTATTGTTACAAAATATGTATGCAGCTGAAGCAATGTTGCGAATGAGATTTATTTACTAAAGTCCGAAAGTGTCTTAATTGCTAACCTCATTCATCAGGTTGCTATTTTTCAACGAAGTGCCACAAGATTAGACTTTGCTAGCACACCACACTAGAATATTAACAATTTTGCTTGACCCACACCTTAGGCAGTGTAACTACTTAGGAATAATATGTTTTGGAAATTACCTGTAGAGCCACAAGTCTCCCATTATTGTCCTAGAATCAAATGGATACAGTGAGAAGTAAATCTTATAGTAATTCCTCTGAAAAATAAAGGATTACATGTACTGTTCTCTGCTGCATTGCTGCAATATCTGATGGCAAAGATAAAGACCAAACAAGTCTTTGCATTCCTTAATTGCATTCCTTCTTTGAGGAGCCACTATTTAGTATGTGTTTATTTTTAACTCGTAATCCCCAGTCCCAACTTTATTTCTCTATGTTAAACTGCCTGTAGAAAGCAATTTGTTTATCTTAGATCAAGAAGTAGCACTTCTGCTATTTGATTCTGCTAAACCTTCACTGAAAAATTGATGTTGGTATTCATGATGTATGCATAAAAATATCAACATGCATAATCACTGTTAACCCTTTGTAATCTATGTAGGTAAAATACTGGCCACATTTTTTCTTTTTCTGGTAGATTGAAAGACTTGGTAGAATTGTTGCTAGGACCAGCAGTTTTAATTTGCGAAGTGCCCAGGTTTTGATTCTTGATGTTCTGTAATTTGGAGCACTCCGTTCTTTGTTCGACGAACAAAGGCTGCTTTAATTGTTAATTTAAACAAAAAAGAATTTTAAAAGTACTTTTTTAAAAAAGGGGAGGGGATAAAATAAGACACAAATCTGAATAGAAGTAGATCCTTGACTCAGGTATCTCTACCTTATGCAGAAATGCAGTTATTTGTTCAGCTTACAGTGAAACATTTCTTTTACCTCATTTGAAAGACCTCTCGGCAAAGGAAGTCATAGTAAGTATTGGTTTGTGCCTTCAGAATTCAGTAACTGTCAAATAAATTTTACACTTGATTATCACTGAAGTTGTCCCTTTTATATCTGATAGTTTAATGTTAAGATACAGAAGATATTAAGATAAACTGTTGTAAGGGTAAAAACGGTCACTAAATGAACTATTATAAGCCGAGAACTATTTGTATTCTCTTCTAGCAGAAGAGATGCCTGTTACTTATGAATGTCTGTTAAATTTCAATTGTGTCAATATAAATAATACAGGAATAATATTTTGTGTGATCACATGAACACCATAACATTGACAGAAATTTAACCCCCACACTTGGATTGCTTTGTATGTATCAGACTTTATCTGGGAGGAAAATCCAGACTGAAATTCTCTTCACTTTATTCCAAAAAAAGAGGCAGAGGTCCCCAACTCCCAGGTTGCAGCCCATAACCGGGCTTTGAGCCCTTTGGATTTGGGCCACAGAAGTGTTGGGCAAGTATGTGTGCATCCTCATTTGCGTGAGCAGCAGAAAAGCATGTGCATCTGTGCAAATGGAACTGTGCGCACACCTGCCTGCCACTATCTCTCTTCTTTGACCACCCACCCCAGAGTCTGCAAAGCCATAAAGGTCAGGGGAACTTTGCTGTAGGGACTTGCTTATTGGTATATGGGGTGTCTCAGTTACACCGTCAAATAAAACAAGTCAAGTCATTCTTTTTTAAAGGACTGAAAGGTTCTTTGCATATACAGTTGTATTCAGCGACATCTAATGTTATTGTTTTCTTTGTAGTTATTCCTCCAGTATCTTCAGTACGTATATGTGCAATGTAGTAAAGAGTCTTCCACACACTTCCCTGGAATACTTCATCTGACCATACAACAGGTATATCAAATTTGTCCTACAAAAACTATCAAGATATTCTTAAATATGTCCAAATAAATATTTTAAGAGCTGCATACTCAAATTTAGTGCCTCTGGAAAAATGAGATAATTCTTCCAGCTCTCACTGTAATAATATCTGGATCTGCTTGCTACCTATTGCTAAATTCAAGACAGGTAAATTCAGATTAGGCCTATTTATTCTTAGGAATCTAATATGGGATGGCTAAATTTGGTTCAATTCATTGTTGTACTGTAAGTGAAGAAACCATTAATACAGAAAATCTAGTCTTGCTTGTAGATCACAAGTGGCATCCTGTAAACAATGCAAGCATATTGACTGTAGTGATTGCATTAGAGCTTCACCTATAATGCCTTTGTTTGTTTTTATTTGGTTACCATATGTGCTGGGAACACCCTGTAATGTGATGACCCTTTTAACTAGTTTTTAGTAGCCCAAATTGTACTTCCTATATTAAAAACTAAAGCATAGCAAAAGTTTTCTAGTTAAATGTGTGGCAATGAACCTATTAGCTGGCTGTGGTTATGAGCGAGATTGCATTGCTGGGAAGCCTGTAATGGTTCTATATTTCATGGGGGAAAGGGCATTGGAAATTTTAGTAGAAATATATTCACCCTGATGTGAAGGTCACTCTTGCCTGGGATTAAAATTATAGAAACACCTAATTTGGTAAATTCTTCACAGATTTACCATGCAAACAAATAAAAGTAATAATTATGCTGCCTTCTTCAAAATGTTTAGTTTCAACACTAAAATTAAAAGGCTGAACTGCAAGTAAGTACACAACAAAATTCTGTATACGTAGCAGACTGGCTTGCATTTTAATGACTAAATACCAAAATATTCATTCATGATGATTGTGTATTTTGATTTTATTTTCAGATCATGGACTGGTTGTGCCTCCTACTAGATGCTCACTTCACAGTTGTTGTTATGCTGCCAGAAGCAAGAGGGTTGCTTTCAAAGCTACACAAGTTTGTTAGAGCCCAAGTAAGTTTTCCTCCATGTTAATACCATAATCACAAGCAGAAATTGATCGTAGTTATTGTAGACAATAGTGATACTAGATCTATCATCCCATTCCTACAAAAAACCTTTTCTCTGCAGTTTTACTCATTCTACATAGACAGTTATTATGTGGTTCTCATGAAGAATGATACATTAAAATGCAGGTTTTACTTGTTGACTAAAACTTTACTTTTACTTTTTAGGTACATTTTTACTCAGAATTGAACAAGATTGAAGGAAGTCTGAAACATTTACAGAGAATAAACCACCCAGAAGACAAGGGCTTATATTCCATAGAAGTTATAAAGCTTACTTGAAATGCACACAACTTCATTAAATTATTATTATGAATCTCTTGTAAAGAGCCTTTTATTCTATTTCAGAGAAATACTTGTGGTGTGTCTCTCACTGATGAACATTTATCCTCTCTATTAAGTCATATTAATCATCTTATCTGAAGACTACACAGATATAAACGTAATTTGGCTTTTCTTAAACTAAATATACCAAATGATGTTATAGGGGAAATATACTGTCCCTAGAATGATGTTCTACAAGTTACATTTATAGTTTTGCATGACATTAATTTGAGCAGCTTATAAACAAAACTACTGTACTTTTCGGAGTACAAGACACACATTTTCACCCCCTAAAAGAGGGTGGAAATGTTTGTGCATCTTATACACCAAATACAGCCATTTTTGTCCTGAAACCAAACAGACCTGTTTTTTTGCTAAAATGGTGCGCAGAGGGTTTGGGAGGCCTGCAGAGTGCTCTTGGGATCCGGGGAGGACAAAAACTTTTTTTTCTTGTTTTCCTCTTTGAAATCTTGGTGCATCTTACACTCTGGTGCATCTTATAGTCTACAGCAGTTATTACAAAAACGTATTAAATTGGAATTTAATACATTTATTAAACAGGAATGTGCTGGGCTTTGGATTCCAAACCAAAAAGGGATATATGAGCAGGTATGGAATGCACAGTTGGTACTTCCATAAATCAGATGCATATTTTCCTGGATCATGGGGCTGGCAAGCAACTCCAGGATAAGATGCAGTTTCTTAAGGAGAGATTCATGAATGTGGAGTCACCTGGGCCTGCTCTAAGACAACTTTTTAACTTCATATCTAAAATGCAGTAAGAACTTGTGGCAGGAGTTCAAAGTTATCCTCATCTTTAAAGTCTTTAAAATTCTAAAAAAATCTTTAAAAAAAAAAGGCTTTTATAAGCTAACTTGCATCTAAGCTGGACCTGGAAAGAAAAAGCGTAATAACTCAAACTTAGTTATGCAAATTGAGCTCCTTAAATCTTAAGGCACATAGAGACAAAAGAGGAACCCTCAGAGCAAGTCAAAATAGCAACAGCACTTATACTTATATACTGCTTCGTAGTGCTTTTATAGCCCTCTCTAAGCAGTTTACAGAGTCAGCATATTGTACCCAACACTCTGGGTCCTCTACCCACTTTGGAAGGATGAAACGCTGAGTCAACCTTGAGCTGGTGAGATTTGAACTGCCAACCGCAGCTAGAAGTCAGCTGAAGTAGCCTGCAGTACTGCACTCTAACCACTATGCCACCTTAGCTCTTAGCTCCACCTCAAAAGAAGTCATAACTTAATTTGACAAGTTCCATTGCTTAAGATAGAGACTAGAAAGCATTACCTCTAACTGATAGTTGGAGAAGTCTAAAGGGGAATAATGTATCGCCAATATCAACAGAGTCTTTTGTCTATTAGCAGGCACTCATTAGACTGGTTTGCGTGGCACAGCCTCCCCCTAAGTTTCAGAGAAAAATGTGACAAATAGTTCAAAAGATAGAACTGCTTTTCCCAATAGACAAAAGGAACAGATTTAATCATTCAATAAACTAATTGGTTTCAAGATGGGTGATCATATTCACAGATCTCATCAAAACTACAATTTGTCCAAAATCCAGAACAAGAAGAACTTGGGGTTTTTTGAAGATGTTTCTCATCCAAGAAACTTCAGCGCTTCAGAAGCCTCTTGGATGAGAAACAAAAGAAAAGTCCAATTGTCTCTTGAAAAAGTACCTTTGGAACAACCATGACTAGATGACTTAAGAATCTTCATTAACAGAATGATTCAATATTAATTTCAGTGGAAACAACCCTTGTAGCTCTTTCAGTTTTTCTATCTGATAAAGCCTGAACAAATTGCCATTGAAGAGACTGAAATTTACCCAGAATCATTTATAATAATAATAATCTTTGTCATAGTACTAAAATTACAATGAAATTGGTTTTAACTTCACTGGTGAAAAATTATAACAAACAAAAAAAAAGAGATAAAAGAAAAAACTAGCCTGTGCATGGAGTAATTGCAGTTGAATTTAAAAGTCTCACAGCCCAAGGATAGAAGCTATCTTTAAACCTGTTTATTCGGCTGGCTATACTTTGATATCTTCTGCCTGATGGTCTCCTATTATTATTATTATTATTATTATTATTATTATTATTATTATTATTATTATTATTATTATTATTATTATTATTATTATCTCCTGTTATTTAAATTTACATGCTGCCTTACTTCCAGTGGTTATTAGAATAACAAGTGCTGTTCTAGAGGCCTTAACTTTGTACTTCAAGTGTCATCTTCTGATTAAGGAAGGTTCATAAATAATAGCACAAATTTGCAGATGGGACTGGCATGGAATACTATTTTATCTATGCAAGAGCTATTTCACCAGTACTGTGTTAGGGTCTCCAGTAAATACAGTAAGTAACCAGGAGGAAAGAAAAATCCCACGGAATGAACCTTCTACTCTGCTCTTGTAAAAATGAAACACTATCCCAATTTGGAAAAAGATCGGTATCAACATTAAGTTGGTAATGGCTGAACTAGTAGGATTGCTTGAATTAAAACTTGAGAGACACTTGTCTAATGGTTAAGAAACCAGGAGACTGAGTGTTCCAGTCCAACTTTAGATACAAAAGCCAGCCAAGTGACTTTGGACCAATAATTCTCAGGCTAACCTGTCTCACAGGGTTCTTGTTGAGAAAACAGGAGGCAGTAGGAGTATTAGGTATGATTGCGGCCTTGAAATTTATAAAAACAATATAGATGGGATGTACATGTAGATAAATAAAGTAAGGCTCTTGCACATTTCCCAAGAAGAAATGAAGAAAAATATTCTTAAAGGTTTTTTTTAACCACTCAAAAATAACTGGAAATCTTAGTTTTTCAATATGTGAAGCAAGAACAATTCTGGGTGTAGCCTTTTTTGTCTTTATGACAATGTTCTGCAAACCCAAGTGTGATTGGTCAAAACTTTAATGTTTATCACCCAAACTTGAAATTTTAGTAGTCAGGTTTTTCAAAATTCTAATCATACTTCTTGAAATAAATAAGTATAATCTTTATTATCATTGTACTTAACCAACGAGATTGTATGTAACCAACGAAATTGGTTATGGATCTGGTTTTCCTGAGTACAGTATATTCTTTTGACTTACCATTCATCTGACTCTATACACCAAATAACTAAACTATCCATAAAAAAACCCTTTAGTAAATTGCCAAGGTTTAATTTAATTAAAATAATTTAAATATTTTTCACAGAAGTCCTGACCATTTAAAGGGAAACCATTCCAATATCACCAGATACCAGTATCATAGGAAAAAATCCAGCCCAGAGAGTCGACCTGGGAGTACTTTGAAAAAAATCCATTCGTCTCTTCATAAGTTGTTTAAAAAACGTCACTTTATCTTCATTTGGGGCATAGACTTCCCAGCCAGAGGTTTAATTTAATGTAGTGTTACTTCTGTTCCATTTTTGTGAATTAAAATAAGTTCTGAGTTAGTTGAGGATTAATATAGAAAATAACTCTAATTCTCTTCCTAATATATCCTGAGTTTCTCATCCAAAGTTATATAAATCAAATGTTTTACATCTTTTTTCCTAATTGATTTGCTTGTAGGCAAATAATATATTGTTTTTTAGAACACTTTGTTATAGCTTTAAGAATTTTATAAAATGATGTATCATTAGTATTTGTCACTAGAGAATTTGCCTAGAATATATAAAGGTACTTTGAATCTTTGCTGAAAGTGAACATGGAGGAGCATTTTACCATGATTGTTAGGTACACAAAAAAGTTAAAATATGTTGGATATATGTGCAACCATATATCCAGGAGATTTTAAAGGTTATAGTGCATTTGAAATCAGAGACTTTTCTTTTGAGATTACTGGATAGAAAACTAGAAAAGTCACAGAACGTTCTTTTAATATATGATAACCACAGTGAAAATAATAAATGCTCAAAAGTGGAAAGGTTTGACATTACCCATAACTGAGGAATGGCTGGTGATGATGGTGGAACTGGCAGAAGTAGCTACATTTGCATCTATAATAATAGGTGGGGGACCTATATTTATGACTGGCTGGAATACCTTAAAGATTATTTGCATGAAAAAGAAAGCATGAATTCATGTTATGGTTTGGATGATTAGAAAAAATTGGGTAATAGAAAAAAGGGAGATTTTTTTATAATCATGGAATAAAAGACAATATTGTAATTGTGCTTATGTTTACTGAAGGAGAAATTGAAAATTCCTTTCTGTTCCTTTTGGTTTAGCTTTTCTGCACTTTTCTTTTTTATTGTTTATTAATTTGGGTCAGTCTCTATTTTCTTTGTAAAATCCTTAATTTAAAAAATTCTCAAAATAGGTTCTATCCAGTGTGCAGATATAGAAAGACAAGTAGGTCAAGGATGGGCTCTAACAAATAGTTTGATAGGTACAGGAAATAGCTACCAGGATGAAGGTTGGTCTTCTAAATTTGGAATATGTAAAACACTTCAAAGTGCATTATGACTTTGTTTGAGGGTTGGACTTTTCTACTTCATCTCATCCCTTTCTTCTTGCATTCTTCCCTTCCCTTCCCTTCTTTTCTTCCTTCCTTCCCTTCCTCCTCCTCCCCCATGACAAAAGTAATAGCATAATTTTGCTATTGCATTTCCATGCCACCTCTCTTGAAACCAGCCTGACACTTTCGGATACCTCCTACAAATTTTCCTTCGCAAGCACATAGCTCAAAGAAACCAATCCATCAATTAGAATAGAGCGGGAAGAGACCCTGGAGGTCTTCTAGCCCAACCCGCTGCTCAAGCAGGAGACCCTGGCCTAATACCATTTCAGACAAAAGGGTGTCCAGCTTCTTCTTAAAAACCTCCAGGGATGAAGCACCCACAACTTCTGGAGGAAAGCCGTGCCACTTGTAATGGGCAACGGCTCTGAATCGGAAACATTTTCAGGAAGTAAATATGGAGCAACGGGGGCTTGAAAAAAAGCAACACTTCTTCGGCGTTCTCAGAAGCGGCGGTGCCCGCTGAGGGCGTGAGCCACATACGGGCGGGGGTGGGAAGAAAGGTGCTGCTCTCCCTTTACGGAGGACTAACAGGTGTTCGGGGTGGTTTGTGTGAGGCGGGATGCTTCCCGAGAGGATGGAAGCGACGCTGCAACCGGCGCTCGCTCCGCATCGAAGATGGCTGGGAAGCCAAGGCGAGGGTAGCCGCTGCCCCCGTCGATGACTCTCGGGCGCCCCCTGGCGGCCAAGGCCGGCCTAGGAAGCCGGTCACGTGAGGCGCTCTGGGCCTGCCGCCGCCGCCGCTTCCCCCAGTCAGAGCGGAGCGATCCGAGGCAGAGACGAAGAAACAAGATGGCGGCCGGTGGCGATCCGGAGCGGGACGCCGGCGATTCGAATTGAGCCTTCGGCCCTCGCAAGTCGGTGGCGCCCCCTCCCTCCCCCTCTCAGAGCTCCGACCGCGGGGAGGAGGCTCCCGGCAGCCTCCCGCCGGACCCGAGTGCCCTCGCCCCCTCGCTTCTTCTCTCTCTCTCCCCCCCTCCCCTCGGCTAGCGCCCAGCGATGCGGGGCCGGCGAGGCAGGCCGCCCAAACATCAGCAGCCTCCGGTGGCCCCCACTCGGGTGAGCACCCCTGCTCCGCCCGCCCCGCCGGGCCCCATTGGGGGTCTGAGGTCCCGATTGCGGGGCAGCAGCCGGGGCAGGTGGGCGGCTTCGGCCCAGGCGGCTGGGGCTGCGGGGCCCAGGTCGAGGGGGTCCGGAGCTGGCCAGGCCTCCGCCGCCTCCTCCTCCTCCAGGGGGGGCGGCAGGAGGAAGGGAGGCGGCGGCAGCAGCAGCACCCCTGGTGGGGGAGGCAGTAGCGGTAGGGGCCGGGGTAGGGCTGGAGTGGCGGCGGCGGCGGCGGCGGGGGGAGGAGGCGGAGGAGGCAGCCGGAGCAGCAGCAGCAGCCAAAGCAGGGCGGCCGCCTCGTCCAAGAGGAGCGGCGGCGGCGGCGGCGGCGGCAAAGTAGTGTACGACGATCATGAGAGCGAGGAGGAGGAAGAGGAGAGCGTGGGGTCCGACGAGGAGGAGGAGGAAGACGGCGAGGCGGAGGAGAAGCCCGACTCCGAGGAAGAGGAGGCGGTCATGGACGACGACGACGACGATTCCGATTACCCCGAAGAGATGGAGGACGAGGACGACGCCAGCTATTGCACGGAGAGCAGCTTCAGGAGCCACAGCACCTACAGCAGTACCCCAGGTAAAGAGGGTGGGGGTCC
>JAPKID020002465.1:0-13297 GCA_026931265.2 Tropidonophis doriae | reverse complement strand
ATGTATTGTTTTTAAATGGCCTGTGCGCCGCCTTGGGTCCTTTTTTAGGAGAAGGGCGGGGTATAAATAAAATTTGATTTGATTTGATTTGATTATATGGCTGCCCAACTCACTGTCTGTGACTTCCGGCAGCTACGATAAAAGGCAATAATCACCCAACTCGCTTGCTTGTTCTTTCTATTCATAATGGTCCTAGTGGACACTAAGGTAAAACCAACAAAGAGTCAAGGCTTGTGAAGATGCACCTGCCATGACACAACCTGGTCAAGCTCTGTAGTAATACTTAAGATGGCTATCCTCCCATCGCTTTCGGATTTAACAACAGCTCAGACCTGGCAAGGAATATCCTTACTTTCCTGTCAGCAGTCCTTTGTTCAAAATGACTGTTGAAACCATCACTTGGCTACAGCACTTCTGAAGGAACTGTTCCAAGTAAAAGTACATTTTGGCTTGGTAAACAAAAGTGAAGAAAATACGGATTGTGTAGCCAGGACAGGTACAATTGACCCAACCTCTTCTATGGGCACTTACCTCCCCTGGGAAAATAATCTGCTGCCAATATTGTTAAGTCCTACTTACTGGTCAGTTTTATGAAATAACTATTTGACCCATGGACTCAGGACTATGACAGGGCAGAAGCTGTTCTTTTACTTTAAACATCATACATAATTAAAACCGAAATAGTGAACAGATAAGATTATTGACTGCAAGAAAATCCTATATTTGGGATCGATTTCACTTGGAGAATGAGTTAACTTCAAGTACTTCTTCTGTGTTTTATGTTTTTCCTTTCTCCTCCCCTTCCTTATGAAGATTAACTGTAATTTAAGCTAAACAACTAGCAGTTCAGTTCTAACCAGATTTATATAGTTATTGTTAGATTTTTTTTAAAAAAAAAGTTGAACTAGGGTTGGGGTTTTCCAGATACTGAAAAGTCCAATTTCCCATAAATCCGATACAGGATGTTCAGCAGCCAGGTGGAAACTATAGTCCAGGAAAATCTGAAGAGATGTAGATACACAACTGGTACCCTGAGCCATATAAACATTATTTACAATAACGTGAAAGAACTGGAACAAAGCTGCACATTGAACTGTCAATAAATCAGCAAAACAAATGAGCAGTGAGAAGTGAAACAGCATTAAAAATAGCAGCTGATGTAAAAACACAACATTATTATTTATTAAAAAGCCTAGCTAAATCAAGATGTCTTATTTGGTACAGTAGCTAACATTTCGCGGGAATTGTGCTAGGTGGTAAAATTTTGCTGAGCCTCATAAAGGAGATGAGTCTTTTAGTAGCTATCCCTTAATGTCTAAAAGGCATAGATACTCAGAGTAGACCTCAGGTCTAGGTATGCTAACTTGAGAAAAGCCATCTCTTAAATATTTTAGAATCTCAAGCTGGGTATGTCAAAGCCAGCAATTTGAAATCTGTCAGCAAAGCAAAGGAATGGTGAAATTATTTCCAAATAGCTCCACTGCTTGGCAGTCCACTTGCTACAGCTTAGACTCTAAGCTCTTAACCTTAAAGTAACTGAAAAGTCTTAATGAACTATACATGACATCAATCCAATAATTAGGGTTTAGGAGTGATCAGTTGTAGTTGGATGAGGAATCAATAACTAAGTCCAAGGTTGTAGGCTGGATCAGGGAAAAAGAAAGAAAAGGGGCAATATTAAAACATTTCCAAAAAATCCCAACATGGATGAAACCATGGCATAGTCCTGTTGGATTGAAGAGAATCCTTACTTAATGGCAGGCATGGTGGGGTTGAGCTGGGAGACCAGCCTGCTTTGGTAAAATGAATTTTAAGCTATGTGGACATCCACCCAAGATCTATGTATGATTCTTAAGATGATTAAATAATGCCTTCTCTTAGTCCAGAGGTGTCAGACTCCCAGTACATGGGCCAGATGTGTCACACACTGGCCACACCCATCCCTGATTTAGCAAAGGGGGGGAAAGTTGTGATACATCATGTGATGACAGTATGACAACTTGAGTTTGACACCCCTGTCTTAATCAGATGAACTACCTGTACTGACAGTGCTTCAGTCTTACCATTATCTCCAATATGCCCATCCTCACTGAATCAGACAGTGGCCTCTGGAGTGCCAATCTTTATCACCTTAAATGAAAAGTATGAAAATTCACCACCTGTAGAATTTAGGATTCATTAGCAATGGAAAACATCCCATTAGGAATCCATTAGAATGTCAGTTTACTGGAATAGATAATTTACTTAACTTTCAATTTGTGCAATAGATGATACCCTTCTGAATTTTAGATGAAAGTGTGATCCACAAGAAAGTAAGTAATTGCCTT
This sequence comes from Tropidonophis doriae, assembly GCA_026931265.2. Lineage (NCBI taxonomy): Eukaryota > Metazoa > Chordata > Lepidosauria > Squamata > Natricidae > Tropidonophis > Tropidonophis doriae. The sequence continues at coordinate 10,970 of JAPKID020002465.1, read as the reverse complement.
TCTTTCATGTGTATTTGATTAGACTGCAGCCTTGGAGAGATACATTTTGGACAGCGAACCAGCTGCTTTAATAACTAACATTGATGAGCTCATAAAGCCAAAAGCTCAGAATCTTCAGCTTCACATTCAAGGCTGCATTGGTTAATCAAAGACTGACTTTTTAGTTATAGCCCAGTTATGAAGTTCCAGATTAAACACTGAAATTCAGACAAGAGACTTGGATGAGGAGAAATAGCACAATGTTTGCCAGGGAAGTAAGGTCTTAGTATAATTTTTCAGTTCTGTTTCTCAGTCTCAGCACTCCATCGTGCCTAAGAGCTTGATGTAACATCTGAGTATCAAAATCATGTTTTATGTATTCTGCATACTAAATGCATGCTTGGTATAGAGAGCAATAAAAAGTAGGAAACATACCATCCTATAGCTGCTTACCTGGAAATAGTTCTACATGAACTCACTCAAACTAACCATACCACTAAACAATTGAATATTTATTTTAAACACAATTTTAAAAAGGAGTGAACGAGTTATGCAGAAAACAGAAAAATTACATTCAGAGTTTACTTTTCATAGTTCAGACTACTTTGGAAAAGGCTACTTTTCTTGTATCTAAATTATATTCCAGAAAAGTAGATCTTTGAATCTCTGAAATATTTCTGTTACAGGAATGCTGTTATGGCAACATATCAAACAAGGTGAATCTTCATAAAGATTCTCAGTGATCCAGGATATGGGAATCTTCTTGGATGAGAAGCAAAACATCTTCAAAGAAAAAGTAGAAAGTCCACTTGCCTCTTGAAAAAGCACCTTTGGGATACACAGGGTGAAATAACCCAGCATCCCTTCTTTTAATGGATAATCTAAAGAAGATCAGACAGATCAGTACAAGAGTAAATATTTAATTGCAGCAATTATACAGTGGGAGGGAGTATTACAAAGGTTTTGTTCCTTCCCTGTCCTGTTGCTCTGGAGTCAGTTTGGAAAAGGTGGTCCAAGGGAAGTCATCTGCAAAAGGGAATATAAAAGATCAGGGAACAGAAAATCACCATCCACTGGGAGATGCAAGGAGAGGAGACCTGGACACTACACTCTATGTTAGGGTTCCCCTCCCATGGAACAACTTGTCCCCTGAGGTCAGGTTACAACAAATAGATTTCCTTGGTGTCAGCCTTCATCTTGAGGTGAGGACCAAGTCCATGAACTACATCCATGAAATTTTCTGAGTGAGTCTGCAGTAATCCAAAATATCAGAACGTCGCAAAACATCAGGTGGCCCAACTCTGGAGAACCTGCAACTTCACATATCATCTGAATCTGTTCATTTTATTAAACATAGAGAGATGATGATCAAGTTTGGCCAAATATAATAATGAAGAACAAAGTGCCATTCGGTGTAGGTTGACTTCTGATGACTTCATGAACTTCATTTATAATAGGTTTCATCATGGCAACAAGTTGTTTGGCCTATCTTCTTCTGAGAACCATTTTTAATTTCCAAACTTTAGCCTACAACCCTGGATTTCTTTGGTGATCTCCCATTCAAGGAAGAATCATATCTCATCCTGCTTATTTTTCTAGCTTAGAGAAGGCTAGCAAAAGGATGCTATCTTCTGGGATGAATATACACCTGATTCAGGTTTTACAGCTATTTAGCTCTGTGGTAGTCAACCTGGTCCTTACCTCCCACTAGTGGGCATTCCAGCTTTCATTGTGAGTGGTAGGGGTTTTGTCTGGTACTGAAGCATTTTCCTTTTTTTAATTTAATTGACTTCCCTACTTTATAAATCACCATTATTGTGGAAGTGCTGAGTGGTTAGAAAATGTTACTACTAACAGAGATACAAAAGTGGGCTACTCCTACTCAAAAAGGTTGACTACCCCTCATTTAGCTGATATGTTTGTTAGTAGCAGTTATATTTTTTGAGCCCAATTTGAAGCACCCACTATGATATCTGTGGATTGTGGGCCTGGATTATTTGCAGGACACAACCTTTTGTTTCTACCTAGTCCACCTTTATCTTCAATTGGAAACTGTTACAAAAATCTGCTTAACATCACATCTAATTTGGTTGCAATTTCCATTGCTTCAGGATTGGAGGGGCTTCAAACGTTTCTTTTTGGAGTTTCTCACTTGGTTGGTTCCCTCAGATCTTCTCATCTCACCAATTGGAGTTTGGTGGCTTATGCAAATTGAAATAAATGATTAGATGCCACAAACAGTGCTTTCCATTACGAAGAGGGGGGAAAAATTATCAGTATGAAAAGTTACATTACTTTGCATTTTTGCTTCCTAAAAGTTGGCTGCAAAGCAGATTGGGCCATGTGATGCTGCCTTTTAAAACAACTTGACAGATCTGGAATGAATAAGCCATATTTAAATGATAAAAGGGGAAATCTATTTTTTTTTAATTCCCATTTTATAATTTGTCTTTCAGGATTGTACTTGATGTGATTAAAGGTTAATCTATGTGTTATGCAACATGAGTAAACATGAATTATCTAGGCAATTAACAGTCTCCTTTAGCTATTTCTCCCCAATCACTTTTAATCGGCGTTCAGTCTAATATTTCCTTGACAAAACAGGCTGATCTGTAGCCTCTCCTTGTTATTAGAAATGGTCTGGAACTAGGGGAATTCTCTCTCTCTAGTTGCTAGCGCCAAGTAATGTGGAACTCAACAATTGGAAACTCAAACTATTCAAGGTTCCAAATAATTAAATCTAGCTACAAATACAGTTCTTTCTTAAATCATGATAAATTTATGACTTCTACGTTCTGCACATTGGCAGTGCATGTTGAAAGGCAAGGAGAGAGACTCTATAAAATAATCTAATTGCCTTGCCAAGATATTGTCTCACTTGTGTTTGTTATTATGAATGGCTTAGCCTGGATGAAAGTCACTCAGAGCCATCCATGTTTTGCCTCTCTCAAAAGGGAAGTTATGTAATCAGTTCATTTCTAAGGAAGTAGTTGCCATATCACAAAGCAAGTTTTGGACATGGACAATATATTTGCATTAAGGTTGCAATTGGACTCTTTTATAAGAGAGGAAGCCCTATCCACAACAGAACAAATTATTTCCAAACAAACATGGTCATAATTGCATGGAATCTTAATGGACAACCATTTAAATCTGAGCCAGCAGTGTGCAGCAGCTGCCAAAATAGCCAAAACAGTTCTAGGCTGCATAAACAGAGGGATAGAATTAAGATCATGTGAAGTGTTAATACCTCTTTATAATGCCTTGGTAAGGCCACAGTTGGAATATTGCATTCAGTTTTGGTCCCCATGATGTAAAAAAGATGTTGAGACTCTAGAAAGAATGCAAAGAAGAGCCACAAAGATGATTAGGGGACTGGAGGCTAAAACATATGAAGTTGCAGGAACTGGGTATGCCTAGTTTAATGAAAAGAAAGACCAGGGGAGACATAATAACAGTATTCCAATATCTCAGGGGCTGCCAAAAAGAAGAGGGAGTCAAACTATTCACCAAAGCACCTGAGGGCAGGACAAGAAGCAATGGGTGGAAACTAATCAAGGAGAGAAGCAACTTAAAACAGAGGAGAAATTTCCTGACAGAACAATTAATCAGTGGAAAAACTTGACTCCAGAAATTGTGAATGCTCCAACACTGGAAATTGTTAAGAAGGTGTTGGATAACCATTTGTCTGAAGTGGTGTAGGGTTGGACTAGAAGACCTTCTAACTCTGTTATTCTATTCTATTCTATTCTATTCTATTCTATTCTATTCTTTTAAATAAGCATATTAAATGTGCTTGACCCTATACCACCTGAACTGATAAGGGGTTTGCATGCAGGCATCTTCCCTTCCCTTTGTATCAAAGGTGAAGGAAACTAAACCCTACACAAAATAGGGGATTTTTAAAACAAACAAACAATGGAAATATGTAGATAATGACAGAAACAGATTACGGAAGATTATGAGACAAATTAGAAGGAGCATGGGAATAGATTTAGCCATTGCTTTATTGAACTAAAATAAAAGATCAATTGCCCACAAATAGCTCACAATCATTAGGACTGTAGGCAGAGAAAAAAATTCTGAGAGGCAGGCTACTCAAAGAGTTAATTGTTAGTGTAGGAAAAAAAATCTGAAGGGATTTTACTGTGCTGGAATGAAAGCAGTAGGAAATATGGCTGGCCCTGGCATGAGGGCAGATGGTGGGGAAAAAACAGAAGTAGGGCAGTGCATTTTCTTCTATTTTTCAGCTGTCCTGCCATGCTGCAGCAAAGCATATCTGCTGCCCTCCTGTGTTGAAGTGAGAATTAGGTGGCCTTTGAACCCAGAATCACAAAGGAAGAGTCGTAACATCTTTTCTTCCAGCAGCAAAGCATTCGGAGCAAGCAGTGAGACTCCCTTGCTGTTGCTTTAAAAATGTGAAGAATATTTTCCTAAGATATCTGCAGCGGAGGTAAATAATCAGACCTTGCTGGAAAGTGTCAAGTTAAACATAATAAGACTTGTAGAAAATTTTGTCTGAGATAGTGTATAGCACACAGGAAGTGATCGGCTAAGCCACCATTCACCTTACATGAACTGATTATCTATAGGGTCAGCTGTATTAAGATATGATAAATCTTCTTTTCCCAGAACAGTTTGTACAGGAAAGCAGACAGAATTATAGTCAATAAGATCACAGGTTCATATCCCAGTGCTTAGAGAAAGTAGCCAGCCGTAAATTGTTGTTAATGCTGGGAAGGCTTTTAATGAAGTACTCCCTTTTTCTATCTTTTCACCAAACAGAAAGGAATTCTCTGTGGACCTTTCTCTGTTTCAATTCCCATGCTCTCTGTGAGAAATGTGATAGTTTCTTTTTGCAAATGAATTGTGGAGAGCATCAAAAAAAATCTCTCCTACATTTAGGTGTTTCTAAATGTCCAAGTTAGCAGCATTTGTATCAAGACCTTTGGCAGCTGGCACTGAAAATATTGTTGACAGGTGAAAATGCTTGACAGAGTAGGACTGTATTTGCATAGGACCATCACTTTCCCCTGCTAGTTGTGATGATGAACAATGGCCACTCATATGTGGTAGCTTCACAATGCAGCCTCTGCCTATTATACTTGCATTGGAATGCCAAATAGAAGTAGGTAAGTCACAGGGTTTCCATTTTGATGTCATGACCTGAGTTTTGTCACTCCCTGTTCACACAGCACATACCTATGCATAGAGTGCAGAAGGTAAGGGGACTCTCTTCTCTGCTTTGGAATTACACTTAAATAACAGTCTATTATTTAAATAACAGTCACCATGAGCCAAGGTGGCATAGTGGTTAGAATACAGTATTTCAGGCAAACACCACTCACAGCCAGGACTTCGATTCTGACTGGCTCAGCCTTCCATCCTTCCGAGTTTGGTAAAATGAGGACCCAGATTGTTGGGGGGCAACAGGCTGCCTCTATAAACCACTTAGAGAGGGCTGTAAAGCACTATGAAGCGGTATATGTCTAATTGCTATTGCTGCACAAAGACACGTAAGTATGAATGGTACAATGTAACAGGTTGATTCACAGGGGTATTTTTGCTGGGTTGAAATCAATATATAATCAACTGTTTTAAAGACTTTTTAATTCTATGCTAAACCTTCCCTTTGAATTTCTCTCTTATCCCTTTTCATTTAACTCTATGGAAAATGTGCAATTTTTAATATTTTTTAAAGAGAGGAAAATTTATTTGGGAGAAGCAAAACATATTAAGCCATGCTAAGAGAGGAAAAAAATATTGAATTTCAATTTAGGAGGGAATTAAGAAGTTGCTACTTCATTCTCTGAGTCAGCTGTTCCAACTGGCTTCGGTCTTAGTGTATAATAAAGATAATTTACTAGCCATGTGGTATCAAATATTTGGGAAGCTTCAGCCAAGTTTTGAGCCTGCTAAGGGAGGGAGCCTCATATAGCAACTAATAAAAATGTTGAAACAGAGATCCACATCTACAATCTACACAGTAAGTTATACTCATTATACCACTCTAGATAAATGTCCAAATATAAACCAAGCTTTTACAAAGGTATTTTTTTTCCAGAAAAAAAGACCTATTTTATTACATCTTTTGGAAAATTTATCTCCCATAAAATATCTTTGCTTCTGAAATGGCAAACGCTTATCTCCCTCCAGCACTATTTTTTCATTGTTTGGGATTTGAAAGTAGGTGTTCATTTGAATGTGCATGAATCCAAATGAACATCATCAATCTTTTGATCCCACCATTTCCTTTGAATCCTCAACAATAGGAGTCCCTAACCCCTAGTGGTCCAGCACCGGTCTGCAGCTTGTCAGAAACCATGCTGAGCAAACAAGGGAAGCCTTATGCAGTCAGCACATGAAACTATGCCCTCTCTGGTTCGTGGAAAAACCTCTCTCCACCATGCCCAAAACGTTGGGGGCTGCTGCTGAACAGCATATCCTTTAAGCTCTTGGATACTTAGCAACTCATAATTCCTAGGTGATCGGGTGAAATGATGGAAAGGCTAAGCCCCTGATGTTAGTAACTCCAAAGCATTCTAACTGAAATGCTTCCAAAGCTATCATTTTGTTCATTTTCACTGGATACTCCAATTAATAATGGTGATTTTAACAGGCTTGAACACTGGACCCTATCTAACAAAATGAAATTCAAGGTAGAGAAAAATAAAGTATTACACTTAAGCAAGAAAAACCAAAAGTACACATATAGACTGGGTGAAACCAAGCTTAATAGCAGTAACTGTGAGAGGGATCTTGGAGTCTTAGTGGACAACCAATTAAATATGAGTCAACAGTATGTGGTGGCAGCCAAAAAAGCCAATGCAATCCTAAATTGCATTAACAGAGGAATACAATCAAGATCAAGTGAGGTATACTACTCTAAAAGCCTTAGTAAGACCACACCTAGAATACTGTTGGTCACCACACTATAAAAAAGATGTTGAGACTCTAGAAATAGTGCAGAGGAGTGCAACCAAGATGATTAGGGGACTGAAGACTAAAACATACAATGAATAGTTGCATGAGCTTGACGTGTCTAGTCTAATATAGAGAAGGGAAGACATGATAGCAATGTTCTAACATTTGAAGGGCTGCTACAAAGAGGAGGAAGTAAAAAGCACCTGAAGGCCAGATAAGGAATAATGGCTGGAAACTGAACAAGGAGAGATTCAACCTGGAAATAAGGAGAAATGTGACTGTGAGAGCAATCAATCAATGGAACAGCTTGCCTTCAGAAGTTGTGGGAACTTCATCACTGGAAGCTTTCAAGAAAGACTGGACTGCCATCTGTCAGAAATGGTGTAGGGTCTCCTGCTTGGGCAGGGGGTTGGACTAGTTGACCTACAAGGTCTCTTCCAACTCTTTTAATCTGTTAATTAAAGATAGATAGATAGAGAGATAGAGAGATAGAGAGATTGAGAAACATACATTAGATATACATATCAGATGACCTTAATATGTTTAAGCTGTAGACATCGTGCATCATCATTAATCAGAGTATCCAATGCAAATGAACAAAGTGATAGTTTTGGAAGTATTTCAGTTAGAATGCTTTGGAGTTAGTAACACACACACACACACATTATAAAATATAATATATATATGATATACACATATTACACACACACATACATACATACACACACACACACACACACACACACACAGAGACACATGGTAACATCACAATTTGTGAACCTTAACTGGTGCATCCTGAATGCCAGTTTCATGTAGTGGTTAAGGCACAAGGTAAGAAACTGGGAGACCGTGAGTTCGTGTTTTCCCTTAAATACAAAGCTTGGTGATGTAAGGAAGCAATGCCAAAGAACTTCAGAAAGACCTTGCCAAGAAAACTGCCAGGTGTCAACCAGAGGTGGTATTCAGCAGGTTCTGACCAGTTCTGGAGAACCAGTATTTTGGAGAACCGGTAAATACCACCGCTGACTGGCCCCGCCCCCATCTATTCTCTGCCTCGCGAGTCCCAACTGATCGGGAGGAAATGGGGATTTTGCAGTAACTGTCCCCTGCCATGCTATCAAGCCACACCCACCAAACCACATCACACCCACCAAGCCATTCCCACAGAACTGGTAGTAAACATTTTTTAATCCCACCACTGGTGTCAACCCAAAGCCACACACTTTGAATGCAGGTTTTGAATGTTCCCCATTGGCAGCAAATAACTCTTCATGAGAGGAGCCAGTTTGCTAATTCTAACTGGGATGACTGCATTTAACATCTAAGTAGAATGTGGCCAGAGCAATATCTCCAGTTTATTTTGAATAGGGAATGGATGGTAGTAGGAGAGGTTGAAATATATACAATCATAAAATTTAAACTAAAATACAGTAATACTATTATTTTCATCAGAAGAAATTTACAGATCCAACTACCACCATTTGAAATAAGCAGGCTCTCAACAGATCAGGAACTTCATTTACAGACTCTGCTATTGAAGGGCCAATATTTTTGGAAAGGTTACCTGGGAATGTAATAGATAATATTAGCATTTCTCTTTGTTTTACATTGAATGTAGACACCCTTTACTTGCTAGAAGTTTTATAAGTTCTATAATCATTTCTGAAAATTATATGGTCATATCAGAGAAGTTGAAGCAGGTGGAAGAGAACAAAGAAGCAAAGTTAATTTAACCACAATTGCAATTCATATTTCTGTTTGCTATTTTAGAAACCCTGACACTTTTTAGCTTCCAGCTCTTAAATAAAGAAATATCCCTGGCTTTTCACTTTGCATAATTATTTGCTAAGATAAGAATGAGTAGAGCAATTGTTTTATTGGATTGACAACTATCAAAAAAATAATACAAAGTTGACTTTCATGAAAGTGGACACTCAAATCACGTCTGATTACTCTGAAGTACATCATACTTAATGCCACTAGCTCACCAAAACAATTCACCAAAATATAAGGACTGAGCTTTTAGGTTATATCTAATCGATCTTTTTCACTGTGTCAAATACAATCATAAGATTGTTTTAAAAATAAAATTATATAGTAATAACAATATAAATGCATATCATAAATAGAAACATCCCGAGTCACACTTTTCAAGTCAATGTTTCGGTGTCAGTGCTGAGTCCATATGATAGGGTCTTGTTGCTAAGAAACAGAAGCTAGTAAATATAAATCTTAACCCTTACATTTTGTACCTAATAAAAACTTTATTACATATACCTTTTGTCTAAATGGCCTGCTTTTTAAAAAAAATGCAAGATGGATTAAGCCAAACTGGGATTTAGAGAAAAACTGACCTCCTATAATTTGAATCTCATTTGATCCACATAAGCAGAGCCTCTGAGAAACTGTGGTTAGAATTCAAATAATATTCTGACTACTTTGTTTAGCTTAGCATAAGAATTGGACAAACCCTAATCCATTGATAAATTTGAAATTATTGTTTTGACATAGCTGAAACATGTCTAGAATATCCCTTTCTACCTGGGGTAAGGTCATTATGAATATAATTATAAATATACATAAACTACTTTTAAATGAAATATTTATAAATAAATATTTATAAAAATGATTATATTACTTTAAATGATTTTTTAAAAAATTTCAAATGGCACCAATTTCATCAAACCATCATGAAAGTAGCTTCCTGTGATCTTAAATGAGGTTAGTACAACAGAAATGTTTCTTTGTATACATTGAATGGTTCAGAGAATGTTTGATAATGATTGATTCAATTATCTGGGCCCAATAGAGAAGTAACTCAGGAGTTGGAGCATTAATTCATATAGTTTGGGCTTGTCCTATATTGTCCTTTTGGAAACTGATATTGACAGGATTGTAAATATCACCTTGGATCTATCACTATGTTATATACACATATATTCTTCTGGGTATACCCTCAATATTTGCATATATTAGCAAATAGATAGCAAGAATCTTGATGGTAAACAGCTTCCATGCTTTTAAGAATAGCAGATGGATGTGTTAAAGAAGTCATCGTTATGTTGAAATCAAGGGATTTTTTTTTCTTATTTCTAATATGTGCTACTTTCTATTCTATGTTCTGTATGCCACACTGCAAAATATACAGTGATACTGTTATCAACTTTCATAAACATATCCTTGCCTGTTTTTTTTTGCATGTAGCTTTCCTATTAAGCAAATATTTGCAATATAGAATAATGGCAACCAGAAGTATATTTTGCTGTTGTCCTTCATGCTCTGAAACACAGTTCAAAATGCTTTGCTTAAATTGAAATCCTTGGCTGATTCCTTTGATGTTCTTCGGATCAGATTGTTTAGCTTTATTCGATACATAAGAATGGCTGCTAGGTGTAAAGGATATATTTACCAAAACATTGCAGTCTGAGAATGGAAAAATCTTCATTTCCATTCCTACCTCAAAATATATTAAAGTACAGCGTTTAGAGGATATTTATAAATAAAGATTAGTGTTTCCTTCCTTATTCCAATTCCCCTACCCCACTTCTGTCTCTGGATTATCTAACAGAAAGTCTTGGTTTTAATGCAAAGGTCATCAGCTCAGTTGGGTTCTTCTGGATCTCATCCACAGGGAAGGCGGGAAAGGAAAGTCAGCAAAGGAACTAAATATATTTAAGATAGATTTCATCATTCCCCTCCTGAGTTTTTGAATGTCATTAGGTGGAAAGGTGACTTGCAGCTTATTGCAGAGCTTTCATCCAACTGCGCCATGGAATCAGAAGTGAACACGGCTTGGCCTTGTGGCCTTTAACTAACACAGTGTTCAGACAATCCTCCTTCCCGGCGCAGTAAACATGTTTTTATGACCATTATGAAAGTTTCAGTGTTTTTGAAAGAAGTCAATTTTGGCAATAAATATTTCTAACCCCATGTTTGTTATGACTTGCTTTCATCTTTCTCAATTTACAAATACTTCAATTTTGCTGATATCTAAAATCATGTACTATTTTAGAGAGAGTCAGTCAGTCAGTATCTATCTATCTATCTATCTATCTATCTATCTATCT
>JAPKID020002464.1:0-13298 GCA_026931265.2 Tropidonophis doriae | reverse complement strand
CCCATACATTCAATTACTTTGTTTCTATTAACATCCATACAGGAATTACCGTATATAAGAATAAAAAAAAAGAAAAATCACTTTTGTGATCTGAGCCTCTTTGCTATTGTTTCTTCCTCCTTCACCCCACCTCGTCTAGGGTTGAGGAATGCTTTTTAAGAAAAGTACTGGAACACACTATGATCATCCATCCATTAAAATTGGGAACACCTGTATGACACTGTTCGTGCTAGCGACAACTTTGAATTGATCTCCCCATACTGCTTGAAATGGCCCTAATTACTCTAAGTTCTCAAGAAGACATTCCCTGTTACTGTACCACCATCTGAGATATATTTTAGAGGAAGTAGACTGAGTTGGGACTTTATGTATCACACGCAGGAATTTTCCATAATAAACAGCTTTTCTAACTACTGCTGTGTGGACTACGATAAAATGACAACAGCAGCGCACTCCTCCAGACTTTGATCTCTCCAATTACTAATAAATTTTAGCAATGCAATCATTCTCTCTTCCCCATTTTATTTTCTGTTAAGCAGCTTCAGTTTAAAAATGTGAACATAAAGCTTTGTTTTGTTTGCCTTTTCAGCTGCAAAATCCATCTTGGTTCCCTTTGTTCAAAGCTGTAGTTTCATTTCCAATCTCAATTACAGACTTCCATCTAAGAAAGGTAATGCATTTTCAAAAGAAATGGTTGGCTACTATGCTTTGACAGTTTGGCTTCAGTTAAAGTATAATTAAATGTTTCAGAAACAAAGGTTTGGAAATTCAATCACGCCACTTGTACTTGGGAAAGAGGCTGTTTTGTTTTTACTTTGAGAAGATGAATTAATTTGTCCTTCACTTTCCATCCTAAAAGCAAACAGTTGGATTAAGCATTCCACTATTATAAGCAATGTGTAGCTAACACTGGGGAGAAAAGAAAAATAACATCTGAAACAGAGTAAGCTTTGATCCTGGCTATGTCTGATCGACAGGATTTTTTTTTTTAAGAAGAAAGGAAAGGAGGGGGAACCTCTCTGGTTAGTGACTTGAATTCTGTGCATGCCCCCTCCCGCCCCTCACAACAGCAGGAAGTGTGGGCATGTGTTGCATATAAAAAACCCAGAGGCCAAAAGTTTTCAAGTATGTTCAAATGGCACTCCCCTCCTTCCACCCACCACCCAACCCACATACCACATCCCATTCTAATTATGGCCTGTAACACATCTGCGAGTCCTGAATTACGTGCCTAAGAACTATTTGTCTGGTTCGCAGCAAAAATATCTTTTGTTTTTCCTAGTAACTTAGGATTTCCTTGAATACAAAGAAGCGTGCTGCTTAAAAAAATACAGAGGGAGAAAACCCAGTGCAGTCAAAGGAAAAGGCAACAGACTGTTGTCAATGTGTTAATGGGAGACAGGGTAGAAGTTGCCACCTCTAGGGGAGGGAGGTCAGGATACTGGAAACTTTCTCTTTTACAGACAATTGTTGGCCAACAGTTACTTTGAAAGGAGAAGAGCTTTTTTTGGACTTGGGGAAGGAGGACTCTGAAACTCCTGCGTTTACAATTCAGAAAAAGAAAGTGGAAGGGGTGGGGGACTGAAACAAGCCAGATATCTGCAACAAAGGATTTTATAAATACTCCAAACCTTGTTTGGCTATAATCTACAGCAGGAATGCTCCATTGTAGCCACCGCGTCTGAAGTTCATGCCAAGCAAAAGAACGGGAGTGGAATTCTCGCCTTGTAAACTGAAAGCACAACACTGTACGAGAGTAACGAAGAACAAAATGGAAGATTTGGCCCAGACCACTTTCCCTTCAATCTTAGACTAGTCCCGGCAAGTATATATCTGTGTTAGCAGAACAATGTATCTGACTTCTGATGCTGCCCCATTAATAGAAAGATGTTATCCCTTTAAAAAAAATCCCAGTTACCGTGTTTTTCTTCTTCTGCTCTCCATCCCCTTTTTTTCCATATAATTATTCTGCTTTGTTTGGTTCTTGTTTTTGTTTTGAAGCTCCTTAGAGACAAGCGGGCAGTTGTTTCAACTTTAAACTTTAATGAGCAAACAAAATGGTAAAGGACAATCTCAAACCTTTTGCTTTTGACATAAAAATGGACCTGTGTTGCAATACAAAATCCAATGAAACAAACAAAAAAAAATCCAATGAAACCAAAATAGCTACCAATATTAGAACATTTATTTGGATTTCATGCAAGTGCTGATATCCACATACAAATATAAAAACTTTAGGGGGGGAAAACATGTTGTGTACCGTATCCCACAACACCAGCCTCTCAATGGGAGGTTGACATGTTGTCCCAGTAATCGTGAAGATAAATTGTAGCATATATTAATATTAAATAGAATTCTACTTTGTGACAACTTCTCTTATTCTTCATGCATCCACGTATCAAGAGTTATGCCTATGATACTGTAATAATCTCTACATCAGGTCTTTCAGCAGACTTCAAAAGGAAGCATTTGATATGCAATTACACTATAGCATGGTAGATATTATTGGAGAGAAACTCAGACATGCTGGCTCTCAGTTGATGTGAAATTGTGCTTTGTATTTCTGTTGACATTGCCTTGCTACCTTGGCTCAATAAGTCGTTTTATTCTAGAAGAGGCAGCATAGTCAGATTTTTTTTTAACACTGCCAGTAATAAAAATAATACATGGGCTGGTCACTGCATAACAATCCTAACTCCATTGATTAAATTAAAGAGGAATTAATTAAACAGTAAATGTTATTCTGTCCACTTCCAATATGCAGAAATATTCAAACCAGACCATGGCTGTCTTCACAGGAGCCAACCTTTAAATACAGAAAACATCACATGAGATATTCTATAATCTCCATCTGAACAAAAGGAAGACACAAAGAAACAAGGAGCATTTAACCAGTGCCTTCCCTTCCCCCATGGTCTGTTTCATAAACTCATAGTCAGAAGGTATTTCAGAGGTCATGCACAGTTTGAAAATCTCCAGTGAAGAAGAATGTGCCTCTTCATGAGGCAACTTTTTCCACTGGTCAATAGCTCTTGGCATCAGGAAATACTTCATAATGCCTAGTCCCCAATCTACTTCCTTCTAGTTTCAGCCCATTAGTTCTGGTTCTGCCCTTTTGAGCAACAAGGAACAATATTTCCTCCGACAAATGAAGTTGAGTTCTCTAGACATCACATCTTTAGACTATATAGATCCAGTGTAGCTGCATTACAGAATTGTGTTCACTTTTTGCATGTTGACCTAATCACAGGGTACAAGAGCCCCATCTCTTTCACACCCCCAAATTAGTGGATGGACATCCGGAGAGAAGATAGGTGGCAGCAACAGGAACTACCAAATCATTATTCGAAAGTAAGAAACCAAGCTAGCTGCATTAGAATTTTTTTGGGAGAGAAGCAACCTGGAATTAAGGAGACACTTTCTAACTGTGGGAACAACTAAACACTGGAACACCTTGCCTTCAGAAATTGTGGGTGTTTCATCACTGGAAGTTTTCAGGACAAGATTAGACAGCCACTTGTCTGAAATGGGTCTCCTGCTTGAGCAAGGGGTTGGACTAGAAGACCTCCAAGGTTCCTTCCAGCTCTATTCTGATTGATTGGAGATTAGGAACCTCTAGCCTTACATAGCCTTCTCTGTCCACAACTGCAGGGTTGCCCTCTAGGGAGAAGACAGAGAATTTAGGAGTTAGGAAGTTCCATCACTTCTACTACAAAACTAAATTCAAGGTATAACCTGCCAAACAGCGGGGGGGGGGGATCCTCTGAGATACTGAAATAGATAACTTTATGGGATGATATAACATACATGACATCATGTGGAGCATCATGTGATACACAACTCCCATGTGAAAGTGCAATATGGACAGATATACAGGTAGTCTTCAATTTACAACAGCTCATTAAGTGATCATTCAAAGTTACAATGGCATTGAAAAAAGTGACACAATCATTTTTTCACACTTATGACTGTGCATCATCCCTATAGTTCTGTAATTGGCTACTGTTTCATATTTATGACAGTTGCAGTGTCCCAGGGGTCGTGAGATCATCTTCTGTGACCTTCTGATGAGCAAAGTCAATGGGAAAGCCAGATTCACGTAACAACCCCTTGTTACTAACTCAACAACTGCAGTGAATCATTTAACAACTGTGCCAAGAAAGATCATAAAGTGGGGCAAAACTCACTTAACAATTGTCTTGCTTAACACCAGAAATTTTGGGCTCAATTGTGGTCGTAAGCTGAGGACTACCAGTATTCCTGGTATCAGGTCATCATTTAGCCAGCTAAGTTATAGAGCTATCTATTGGCTAATCTTGGAAGGAAAACAATTGCCCTGTCTTGAAGAATTCCTTTTTTATGTCTTCTTAATATGCCTTCTTGCCATTCAGGTACTTAATTCTGTAACTTCAGAATATGATTTGTTAAACACTGATGTTATAGACATCTAAAATGAAAATACTTTTAGGAACTTATTTATCTGATAACATAAAGATACTATATTTACTAAAGATAACACAAACAAAAATCTAAGATGCAAGATAGCAATCCTGGACTATCCACATTTCAATATTTTGGGGTATAAACTCATTTCCTGTTGGTGTCCAAGCAAATCTAAGAGAATTACTAAGCAACGTGCTTTTTGAATGCATGCTGGAAAGAATTACCAGCTGCAACTTTAAATTTTCTCCTTTGCTATCCTGGGCATATAATAAAATCTGAATTCTGATTGTCATATGCTTCACGTTTGAAATGTTGGAGCCATGTTTCAAGAGCGATTGCTGAGTACTGACAGGTCCTTTATGGATTTTTCCAGGGGTTACTGCCATTGGCATTGACCTCACAAGACTTCTCTCAGCTGGCAAATAGTTATTGTCTTTCAGCCTAGCCAAATGATTCAGAAAGTTTCTGCCGGTAGCAGACTTAAAGATATTTAAAGAGAAGTTGAATCATACATGATCACAGATAGATGGAGCAAAGGCAAACAAGCCATGGACTATAATTTAAAAACAAAAAAGGTGATGATGAATCTTTGTTGGTGAAAAACATTTATTTTGTTAACTCCAGCCTCTGTGTTTTCAAAGAAAAAAGTTAAAATAAGATCCTATGCAAAAACAAAATCCCCAAAGGGTCTCCTTCCAAATAAAGTACATTGTCTTTTCATACTTTTCTTACACTATAGAAGGGGACAGCAACCCCTGGCTCAGGAGCCCCATGTGGCTCTTTCATCCATGTGCATGTCAATGTGCGACATGCTCTGGCACTCAATTTACTGAGCTTTTCAACCCCAGGTAGGTTTTGTGGCTCCCGGTGTTTTCTTTTCGGTGGGAAATGGATCGGAATGGCTCTTTGAGTGTCTAAGGTTGCTGACACTTGCACTACAGCAAGAATCTAGCTTAGAAGACCAGATTCTCATCTAAAAGCTACCTGTAGAAATTCACAAAAAGGTCAAGTCTTGAATCTCTTCCAAATGCCAGAAAAAGATACCTTCTTTTTTCAGGTGATTTTTGGATCTTTAAAGTTTTAACTGGGAGTCAGTTTCAATGCAGCCTTTATACTTTATTATAAGCTTTTGCAACACAACTTGCACTGAGTGAAGAAATAACAAAGACCGTGTTCATCAGGAAATTGCTCAGCTAAAATTCATTAAGAGGGTGAACATTTTCTCATGGATTAAACCAAGAGTAAGGAGAACTATTATCATACTACCCATTTTAATCAGGTCACCAATGCAAGACAGTGTCATATTATACAATTGTTTTGTGAATGGCACCTTTCAGCAATATCACTTCTGCATCTCTTGCATTTTGTTTCTCTCTGTTGTGTTTTTAAACACAACTATGAGTGAAAAAGTATGTGTATCTGCAGGCATACACAGACACACAAACAGTCTTCATCCATTATAATATTGCAACATCTTCCAAAAGCTTTTCCCAAAAACAATTGTTAAGACTTTGAGATATTCTGAGACTTCATTATTTATCCTCAATGAACTATTGCTGATCAACTGAAATATTGACAAGATACACAGTTGTACATTTGAAGCGTCGTGGGGAAAAGTTAGCATGTGGTAGTAGAAAAAGAATGTCTTTATCTTTTGCTGTCAAATGACAGCTCTGATATTGCTGTTGTGCAATGTATGCAGTTCATTACTGAAGTTCCTTTAGGCTTACAGTGCCTTAAAGGCTACCTTAATAAGGAGATTAAGAGAATGAGGTATACATTGCAGGGGCAGTATTGTAGATACTACAACATACTACAGTTGAAGGGATTCTACTGAGAACAAAACATGGTCATTTTTGGCACATTGGCTCTAGTGTGTGTGTGTGTGTGTACGTGTGTGTGTACGTGTACACAGCCAAAGCAGTAGAGTAGTATTGATTAGAAGACATTTGATAAGCAAATATGATTTATCTGGAAAAAGCATCAAGAAATATATTGAAGATTAACGTTGAAGGGGAGCAGAAAAGTCCAAACTCAAAGAGATGGTCTTACCAAAGGTTTCTCTGAGGTTTAATTATTTGCAAACTAGTGTACCACAAAGAAAAACACTGCTTCTCGGAATGACCCATTTACTTTGTGCCTGTTCCTTTCTTGCTTGGTGTACCATCATTTGTTTTTGCCAGAGTCAATGTCACCACTGTAAATCCAGGTTTTCCCCCACCCCCCTTGTTTCTTGGAAAGCACCGCTCCATCCCATGTCAAGAAAAACAAACAGAGAGGGTTTGGCTTGGGTTCTATTTAAGGCAAATCACCAGTGGCAGTTCCAATAACAAACCCAAAACCAATAGTGATACTTGTTACAAGACTGAGACTACTGTGCAGAAAGGCTCACACAGTTGCTTCACCCAATGCAGGTTTTTTTCCCCTTATTTTTTGCCCCTCCCTCCCCAGAGCCAGGCGTTTTAGCAGTAGAACTAACTCTTAAACCTTAGTTCAGTTGGCATATAGACATGCTACAGATGATTAGTTCTCTAGGCTGTTTAACGCAGTGTTTCTCAACCTTGGTGACTTTAAGTCCTGTGGACTTCAACTCCCAGAATCCCCAGCCAGCTCTGTTGAGTTCTGGGAGTTGAAGTCCACAGAACTTAAAGTCACCAAGGTTTAAGGCACCACCCACCGTGAGCCTTGCCATACAACTTTCGGGTGATACAAACCACTGCAGCCAAAAGGAAGCAAGTCCACTGATGTCCTACGGTTGCAAATAGCATTAGAAAAACAAAAGGGCAGAACCCAGGATGCAAATGTGGGTTTCTCCCAGAGCAAAGAGGAAAACCCTATTTTCAGAGAAACAGGAGTTGCAGTTTGCTTATAACAAGCCGGTGGCACTACGGCATTGTCAATGGGTGACGTTAGCAGCAGGGTATCCCTGTGTGGTAGACCTTTGTAAGTGGTCCTATGGTTTTATTGACAACAGAACTAACTATGTGTCCAGAGGCAGCCAGTGAATTAAAACGTTCAGGAAAAGAGCAGATTTTACCTCAGAAATTTTATTCCATCCACTTACTCAGCGCCAGCAGGCATGTGAAAAATAAATGTTTTTTACTTGGACAGCCAAGGACTTTATTATTTCCAAAATTCTTCTCATCTTCAAAGGGCTTTTAGAAATTGGCTGGGTAACAAGCCAGCTGATCCCAACTGGAATCTGGCAACTAGCAAAATCAGGCCATTGAATTTAGTTTTGCTTTTCTGCAGCAACAGCAGCAAAAGAAGAGGGGGGGGGGAGCAGTTAGGAAGATCAGCTGGTTGGAGAGCTTATGCAAACAAAGCAATATATAATTCCCTGGACTGGACTTTGTTGGTCCCCATATTTTTGTGCTGCTACTGCTGCTGAGCACTGTATTTCCAAATCAAGAAACCACACTTTCCGTTTTCCTAAGGGAAAAGCTTTTTCCTGGAAGACACAATAGCTGGTCTGTTCAGAAAAAAGAGTTCTTCATGCTTCCAGAGCTGAGTTACATAAACATATGGCTCAATATGTTTATATATGCAAATGCCTATTGTTGAGTTGCCAGGGTCCTTCAGATGTTGACTAAAATTATGATAATAAATTCATAGAGGAAGTTTGAAAATAATGTTGCCCTTATATATTTAATTTGCTCGCCGCCCATCCCTCTGCAAGGAAACACTGAATTGCCTTGGAACTAGTTTCAGTGGCTGATCCATTGGAAGAAGACTTAGCTAGCTCTTCTGTTACCAAAGGGTGACATCGAATTGCACTAACTGGTTGTCCATGTAATAAATTCCAGTCCAGTTTTCAGATATAGCTTTACTGAAGTTAGCAAAGTATGGGTGATACGTAAGTTGGGCAGCTTTTCCTTTCAGCAATAAATGATATCCATAAAGGCGCAAGTTCATGTCAAATCACCTCTATCTAAGCAACTAAATCTAGAACTCCATATGCATATTCATCCCACCCCACCCCAAATTCTCTGGCATCAATGACATACTTTCTTTGCTGGGGTTTGTAAAAGAATGCTGAATGGAGACATGTTTGTATTCAAGACTGCGTGAAGTTACATTTCTAATTGTAATTGTTTCTAACAATTACAAAGATTATTTATTATAATACAGATCCTGAAACTATTGTCAACATTTGACAGTGGCCAGATTTTTCCAAGAAGCATCTCCTGGGAGCAAGCCAACATTTAGCAATACTTAATCTAGTTTGAGTTTCAATGCCAATGCATATTTACCTGACAGTAACTCTTATTGAAATCAATGGGCTTATTACTTTAAAAAAAAAATGAATCTGCAGCCTCAAATTATATGTAGATTCTTTCACTCACATTATATATTCAGACAGCAGAATCCTTCCGATATACATGCAAGTTTTTTGTTATACATCTATAACAACAGCCGTCTTACCTAGCATATCTATTTTTGCCCTTAGGCAACAATGGTTTTTATTCTGGATGGCACTTCTTATTCAGTATGAGAATGGTGTTAGCATTACTAATGAGAAAGCAGTAATTGGTTGGCAATCTTTCTAATGAAATTAGTATGAAGGCTATTGTTTTTAACCAAGATGCAGCTCAAGCCTACAGTTCAGAATGTGCATGTTATGGGACTGTATCTCCTGTTCGTTCCATCTATAACAGTGGTGGGTTGCAGGAGGTATGCTCCGGTATGGGCATACCGGTGCCTGCCCAGAGCACCGGGTACCATTCTGGTATGGTGCTCTGGGGGGCACACCTGCCCGCCCACACTCCTTACCTGTCTTTAAACTCTTTGGGGCTTTCGTGCATGGCATGTCCAGCGCCTGCGCAACACTCCGCCGAGCAGCTGGAGCGTCATGGAGGCATCTCTGGTGGGTAAGTTGCATGCATGCGTTGTGCGTACGTGTGAGCGTGCATAGTGGATGACGCTGGGCCTGTTGCAACCACATCAGTTGGAACAGGATCCGGAACTCACCACTGATCCTCTGTTGCCACCTCTGGCACGCATGCCATTACAGCCTGAGGCCTTCTGGGCTTATCCTCCTTTAATACCATTGAAATTTAGAGAAGAGAAGGTATTCTTTTGAAATTATTTTTATATTTTCCCAGAATGAGATGACCAAGGAGGACAAAATGATGAATGCTTCTCTTCCAGTTTTTTTTCTCCTGTGACTCTACAACTAAAAGAGCTTTGGAGTCATCCATGTGCTCCAGTCCTGCATTACTCTGCCCTTGAAACACAACTAATCCTTCCTGAGCAGTGGGAACCTCTTGATTTTATGACAGTTTATTCATAATTAGAAGTTCATTCTGCTAAACAGAGGAAAGCTAAATCACAATAGGCATCAGCTTTATTCAAAACACATTTCCAGCTACTGAAGGCAGAACAGGCTGTGCAGCTACATCGTGTTTCTCAGTAACCCAGAACACACCACAGATTAGCTTCAGTGTGCAAAGCATTCAGGGCAAGGGAGGAACATGCTTATTAGTCATGTTTTTCAAAGATCCTGAGCCATATCTTAGTTGGAAAGGGAGCTGGGTGTTGAAAAACATCAAGCCTCTAAAACATAACGTGTTTACGTTGTTTCTGACCTTGGATAGCAGATAAACCAATGTGATATTATTTCAAGTCAGGTGTTTTGCAAGCTTCAGGTACCAGGTGTTACTGAAGGTCACTGTTATGGTCTCTACCACATCTAAGAGAAAGGGACTAAGAGTCGTTTTTATGCAATATTACTTGTTGATAATTAACTGCTTTTAACCAACAAGTTAATAGTTATTCAAAGCATTCAGTAAAAGAGTGGGTGGAAAGACATATTTATTAAGCACTGGGAATGATGTGCAAAATAAAACCAAGTGGATATGATAGAACACAATGGATAATGTTCCTAAAGAAATGGGGCTGGGGGGATTGAAAAAGATCATGAAAGCAGAGAGGTTATTTTTGAAAACTCAAGTTAGCTGCACACTTCTTTAAATTTTATTACGGTGGATTGTTTTTTTTTACAAAGAACAAGCTGGAGCTTTGCAGATTGAATCCTTTCTTAAGTCATGTTGTAGGATTTTTTTCAACAGCAAGTTGGGCAGTCAACTCCTCCGCAAGGGGCTTTCTCATGTTTTAAGCACATAAAGAGTGAATCAAATAAAGGCCCATTCGGGCTCTGCATTTTTATTTCCCTATGGCCAGCTGAATGCTTAGAAGGCCAAAAGTGGGACCTGCAAGCAAGATCCTACAATATGTTGATATTGAGGAAGAAAATGCTGTATTTTGCTCTTCGCTTTGTTCTTTTTGAAAAACAGTGGATGTGCCTTCTGGAACAGTACCAAGAGACACCCCTGTTTATGAACAGAATTATTCATCCTTCTTTTTCCCTTGCCTTATTTATACTTTAGTTTAGGTTTTTTCCCCCATCAGTTGAAAAGAGGACCATCTTCCTAGCAAATATTACTTCCTTACATCCATGGAAGAAAGCAAAGGGAAGACAGAAGTCACATGGAACTGGATTTAAATAGCCATAACGTTATGCATCACAATTTCACTTAATTAGAAGTAGCCAAACAGGAACTAATAATTCTGTAACTCACTGCTCAGAAAAATCCAACTTTTTCTAGGATTAAATGGAATAGTAATGTGGATAATCTGAGTCATCCTACCACTGCCACCAGATAGCATAGGGTCATGCCCATAACAGGAAGATAGCCAGATGACAGATCTCAGATCCAAAGTCCTTTAGGGATATGTTGCTAGTCAAACAGTGACAAGATAACCCTGTTTGACTCTTGAATATCATTCCATCTGACAACTGCAACAACTGGGACAGTACAAAACAAATAAATCAATTGTAACAGCACGTAGCAATGCTAAAGTACAACAACGAATAATCATTTGGCTACTATTTTGTTATGGGAAATAGAGAAGTCCCTTCCTAGACAGCTCAGTAGAATTTGCTAAAGGATCTACTGGTAGGATGCAATGTCGAATGGTGATCTTCAGCAAGGCAAGGAAGAACATTAAGGACAGAAAACATATAGTAAATGGAAAGGCATTATTAATCACTCTTGTCCTGATAACATTCATAGCTCAGGATGCATCCACCCCCCAAAATTTCCCCCAGTCAATCCAGATTTGCTTTGCCTCATTAGTTGGTCTACAAAGACCCAGTGGCCCTTGGAAGAAAAGCCATCTACCACAGATAAGAGCCAAATAATCCAGAAGTCAGGTTGCAAAACTACACCATCACCACCATTATGTCCTTTTGTCACCCTTCATCTGTGCCAAGTACTGTACAGAAATCCCCCCCCCAAAAGGGGAGAGCTCAGATAACAAACATATTTAACGTAACCTGATTTTGTGCTTCTTACTTCCCAGTAAGAAGTCATTTCAAAACAGCTAGAGATAAATAGCAATAAGCCTATCAGATTGGGAGACGTGGTATTTTTGTGCTTATTTGGAAATAATTACATTAAACAACCTTGACAAAAGTTGGTTTGGCACAGGACTCTCTGTTGCAGAAAGGTAATGTTGACTTAGTCTACAAGATGCCTTTCATGGAACAAATGAACAAATGATTATTCTTACTATATGTTATAATTGTTTGCCTTTTTAATGTTATTGTTGTTTTAATTGTGCAGCACCTAGAGTCATATGCAAAGAAGGCAATTGTATAAGTCGTCTAAATAAAGAAACAAAGCCATACCGTAAATGAATAAATGCTGAAGCAGTTGGCTTACTTGACCCTGGATTGAGATGTGAGAAGTAAATCTGGATGAATCAATCCAAAGGACTTAAGTAGCTTTTGCCTACAAATCAACACACGGAATCAGCTCTACCCTGGCAGCAAGTGGAGTATAAATAGCTACAACAGTTCTATAGTTGAATATGGGGCAAATGCAGCATGATCCTGGGAGATAAATTCAGAAGGAGTTGCTATCACTACAGGGAAAGCATAAGCAAAGCTCCAGTTTAAATTATGGTGAGTTTTGCACATCTTACATAGCTAATGAAACACGGTGAGTTTGTTTGCTTGGATTATTAGGTGGTCCTCCCTGTTTTGAATTTAAGGATTATTTCTTACTTTCTTTCCCTTTGTTATTTTGCCCCCCTCTTCCTCTGTCAACCTTGCAAAGTCCAAGCAAGAAGCACAGCCAGGCATACTAGTTCTAGCTTTATTGTCAGGTGACATTAACAGACACTTGCACATCTAAAAGAACCCCTCCTGCCCTGCACCCTTATTCTCCCCAAAACCAGGGAGGTCCCGTTAGAGAAGAAATATCTGTCTGGGTTCAATTCCAAATGGGGAAAAAGACACTGGAAACATGGAGGCTGCTTGGAAAGATGGTTTAATGGTGGACAGGATCAAATAGCTGGAGCTCCTGAGCAGAATCACGTGGCTTGAGCTCCTGAGCAGAAAAGGGGGATCACATGTTTCATGATGTTGAGTGAAGAAGAAAAAGGGACAGAGATGTCCTTGGTTTTATGCCTTCTCTGGGCTTTGAACCTGAGCTTGCAACTCTGTAGGCTGTGCTTTGAGTCCAGGTTTGGTTGAGCATTGCTTCTTCCCAGGTGCCCTGTGGTGAGATGGGTAAAGGGCTAATGCTATCATGTCTTAATCCCATTACCCTGGAGCAAAGGGGGAAGATTTATTTATTTTATTTATTTTATTAAATTTATACCCCGCCCTTCTCCTACAAAAGGACCCAGGGCGGCGCACAGGAAAATTAACAATCAAGACATACATAAATAGACCATAATTAAAGCTGTACATCTCTACCCCGGCCCACTCCAACGATGCCGTCGAAGTGATGTCCCGTTGTCTGGAGGCCGTGCGGGTCTGGATGGGCAGGAACAAACTCAAGCTC
>JAPKID020002463.1:0-13298 GCA_026931265.2 Tropidonophis doriae | reverse complement strand
ACCACCGCTACTGGTTCGCCTGAACTGGATAGAACTGGCTGAATTGCACCACTGGTATTAAGGCACTGGTATTGACTTTCTAAACTGCATTACTGTTCCATGTAGCTCTATTTTCAAATAATGCTTTGATCTAGATATTGCACTTTGTTCCTGATTAGTCTTCCCTCTTGAGTTTCATATAAACATTATGGATTATTTCTTTCACAATGTCTTTTTGCGAGTGCCATCTTAAATTCAGTATGCCTAATCTGGAATTGAATTCCATTTATTCCCCCATTCCCAAACATTTATCTATTTGATTGTGCTTCATCTCCACTGGCAATATAGATGTAGGCAATATTAGTATATGTGGTATTAATATTATATAGACTCTCCAGAGATTTATTGTTGAATATATTTACCAAAACCATGTAACACTGATAATGGCATTTACTGTACAAGTTGCATTGCATTTATAATAATGTTGATTACTATTTTCATATTTTTAATAGCAACTCTCAAATGCTGTTTTTAAATTTATATATATATATATTTTAAAGCCTGCATTACCAGATTGCATACTCTACTACAGGTTTTCCTTCCCTTTGATAGTACTAATAAAGAGTAAAATACTTTTATACGACTGACATTTTCTCATATTTAAACTATTTCTGTATTTAACCCTCCCCACCATATTTAGCTGTGAACAAAGTCTTCTCAAAAAGTAGAATCTTTGAAGAAAAAATTATATTTATAGAAAGTGGAAAGCATTAAAAAAAAGAGTCAGGTGGGAACCCACATCACAAACAGCAACCACTGAAAAAGCATGCAAGAAGATTAATTTACCAATAACAATTCAATTAAAATTCAGAGAGTTCAAGGGTTCCTATGAAACTTTCCATATCCACACCCCCATCCCAAGAAACATAATCCCATTTGTTTGTGATTTATTAGAAGTCAACAGAACTTATAATGGTATCTAAACTGTCCATAAAATGTTTGACTGGGACTAGGAAAACCCAGGTTTTAGCCCAAGTCAGCCATGAAAGATTTCTAGGTGACTTTGGATGAGTCACTTTCTCTCAGCCCAACCTACTATTGAGGGATGATGTTGTTCTGAGGGGAAAATGGGTAGAAGCAATGCTATGTGCCACCTTAAGTTGCTCAACAAAAGCTGAGAAATATATCTAATAAATAAATGCAATCATTTATAATCCTTGTCAATGTTAATTATTATATTTTTCAGACCCTTTGTATTTGTTATGTCTGAGTGTCTTTTAATTATTTAATTAAGTGGTTATTTTAGTTGAAATATATTTAGTAAATTAAAGAGAAAATAGCTTTGTGCTCTGTATTATTTTTTTTAACGTTCAAGTACCAGTTACTTTGATCCTTATTGAATTCAGAAGTAATAATATAATTTTGTTTGTAAATGCATCTTGGTTTCTTCTCCCTTCCAAAATACTATAATTTGGAGCAGGGGTGAAATTCAGTAGGTTCTGACAGGTTCTGGAGAACCGGTAGTGGAAATTTTGAGTAATTTGAAGAATCAGCAAATACCACCTCTGTCTGGCCCCGGAGTGGGGTGGCAATGGAGATTTTGCAGTATCTTTCCTTCAGGAGTGGGAAGGGAATGGGGATTTTGCAGTATCCTTCTCCTGCCATGCCCACCAAGCCACATCCACAGAACCGATGGTGAAAAAATTTGGATTTTACCACTGAGTTGAAGCACAAATATGTTACTTGGCAGTAAATACAAGAATGACAAAATAGCAATATTCCTTTCTGGTCAGTATTTAAGATGGCTGGCACCTATGTGTCATGACAAGAGGGTTATAGACATGTATTTGAAAGGAAGATAAGGTTTTCTTCTGTGAACTGGGGCCCTCCTCTATTCACAGTGAATTCTGTTGGGAACAAGCAGTCAGGAAGACAAAAGATACCAACTCTTGAAAAGCATGAGCGCCTTTGATGAATAAGTTCGTGTCATAGGGATTGCTGGCTTCTTCTTGTGCCTAAGCAGGGTTATATGAAAATAATTATATTAGCAATATTAAAAGAATCAAAACAAAAACCTCAGCCCTAAGAGATATAGCATTGGTCATTAAGTCCAATCTTCAGTAAGATGTTGCTGTATTTTTGCTTCTGTTGAGTTTTTATTTGCTATTCCTACTTAAAGAATCCTGGAATACTTTCTTCATGCCTAATTCTTAGTCTAGACTCTAGGTGACCAGGGAAGCCATATGGCCAACTTCCATGGGAACCACAGAAAAGAAAGCTTAGAGCTGAATCATCATTGTGACCTGAAGAACTCTTGCTCCAGAACTGATTATAAGAAACTGCCCAGGAAATATCTGGAGAGTTGGCTCCCCCCCACCTCCCCTACAGTTTGCTCTTTGGAATATTAAAGGTGTATTTATAATTGACATCACCAACTTGCTCAAACTGTTGCTAAATGTACCAGATCACATTATTTGGGCATTTAGTGGAAGCTAGAGATTCATCTATTGGAGAGAGATTAACTTTAGGTTTCTTGCTTTGGGTAGAGAGATTAGATTAGAATTGGAGTTAGCAACCTGGGTGATTTCCATCAGCCCCAACCAACCAGCTAATTACAAACAATTAAGTGAACTGTATTCCAAATGAGTGTATTCCAATTCTGTTGTCCCTGGACTAGATGATCTTCAGTCTTTTGCTGAATGTATGGAAGAATCTCACTACTGCTATATGTTCCAGAAGGGAAACTGCCTTTAAACTTGCAAGAAAACCTTGTCAGCTTGACATATTAGGATTTGTTCTTTACTCACAAGCCAGGATAGCCCAGGGCAGGCAGGCTCCGTTTGGCTTCCCTTCCAGGGTTCCACAGCCACCCTCTTATCAGGATGATGCACGTTTTTCATTCACTGGGAGTGAAAGCATGGCACAACTCCCAGCAAGTTGTACTATTGCCAAG
The DNA here is from genome assembly GCA_026931265.2 of Tropidonophis doriae. Lineage (NCBI taxonomy): Eukaryota > Metazoa > Chordata > Lepidosauria > Squamata > Natricidae > Tropidonophis > Tropidonophis doriae. Next base: position 10,366 of record JAPKID020002463.1, on the reverse strand, counting down.
ACAAAATGAAAGACCAAATGTTTAAACTCATGTATATAAGCCCCTTAAGAATAAAGCAAAAGTGATTTGGGAAAGAAGGGAGAAGGGAGAAAAGTGGAAAAGTTCTGGGTGTGCATTTTTGAAGGGAAAAGAAAAACTATATGGAGGGGAATAAAGACATATACGGGTACTCTGCCTAGTTCAGCTGGAGGGCTTGGCTCTCTTGAATGTCTTCAGTCCTATCACAAGAGCCAAGGACACAATGAACTGTAGAGAACGTTCACTAACTTGACTACTGGGCCAAAATATATCCTCTGACTCTGACAGGCTGTCAACTCTGTGATATTTGGCCCTCCCACTGACATTGCTCATGTAGCTGACAGCTTTCAGCGTTCAGATTTGCCTAGTTTTGCTTTGCTTACTTGGAAATAATAGATTAAAAACTTGGAGCTAAATTGCAGAATTGGAGGAGATGAAAAACTCACGCTACGTTGCAACTGCCATCACCCCTTATGGCTAAATGCCCAGTTGGTTGTTCAGATAGCATAAAATATATTCGTTTCAGCTATGAAGAACATTCACAAGGATCGTTTAACAATTAATAAGGTTATTGTACTACAAAGAATGGAAATTGTGGCCTAACTATAACATGGAGCCTTTTTGTATCTGCTTTCAGCTAGCTATTTTAAGAATGGTCTCATTTGCTTCTATCATTTTCCATGTGAGGCAATGCTTCTTTTACTTTTTCAGATATGAAATTAAACCTTGTAAAACTGATTGATTGGAGTGACTGGATCATTCAAATATTCATTTGCAGAGGGAATAAGCGAGATGTTCAGTGAGGGAACTTAATTAGATACTCTAGATTTAAAACACAGAAGATTTAAAAACATTGAGTCTGGGGAACTCAGACAAAAAACAGGTTAGGCAGAAAATAAACATAGGGTCAGTCAAAAAGGACTCAAATCCCTATATACCAATGCACAAAGTTTTGATGAGTAAACAGGATGAACTAAAAGATCCAAGTACACGAGGGTAGGAGGGTAGATATGATATTGTTGCCATTTCAGAAACCTTGGAGGGATGAAGCCAATGAACGGAATATACAGGCATTTAAATGGTTTAAAAGAAACAGACTTAATAAAACAGGAGGTAGAGTTGTGCTATATATAAGAAATAACATCTTTACAGAAACACAACAGAGCAATGATGAAAAACATCTTCAATGCATTTGCAATATAAAAGGAAAAAAGAATGACTTGTCATAGGCATATACTACAGGGCCCTACTACAGAGGAAATAGATGAACTTTTTGCTAATCAGTTAACTAAGGTATGTAGGAAGCAAACCACAATAGCTATGGAGGACTTTAACTACCTTGAGATCAACTGGGAGAAAAACTCTGCACCTAGTGGAGCTTTTTCTCCCAAAGGTAGAGAAGGGAACTAGAAGGTCAGCCATACTGACCTTCTAGTTCATAATTTACATAATGTTCACTAACAGAGAAGAAATTACAGGAAATTTGAGGGGGCATGACCATACAATTTTGGAATTCAACATTATGCAAGTACAAGTAACAGAACAAAGTCAAACTAGGGACTTCAAGCAAGCTGGTTTCAATAAATGTAGAGAGTGCTTGGGAAGAATTGGATGGATGAGAATCCTCAAGGGGAAAACAACCCAAGAAGCTTGAGAAAATTTGAAAAGTGATATTATAAAAGCCCAGTCTCAAGAAGAAAAATAAGAGATCTCATGGCTGCACAAAGAACTCTCTGATAAACTGAAAGATGAAAAGGACAAGTATAAAAAGTGGAAAGACGGGCACATAACTAAGGCAGATTATCTGGTAAGACTTGTGGGCTTTGAAGGTCATTAAAAAGCAAGCTATAAACTGCCCTTAAAGCCACCCCAATACAAGAATGATAATGTTGGCACCGTGCGCTCTGGAAATGGCTTTGGAAGCCAGAGATGGGACATGGACACAGAATACCCATATATCTACTGGTAAAACCTTATTTGTTTCAAATGCTTGTATTCAAAGAGAATATCCCCAAAAGAGATCGCTATCCTATCATATCAAAGATGATGTTGCTAATCCTTCTCTTTTTGATTCATCTCCAACACTACAATCAGGACTCCTCATGTGCAATTCCAATCTTGACAAGGCAGTTCCAAAAAGTGCAATATTCCCAACACTGAATTTTCTAGTTCAAGGAGGAAAAGAAATAGCAAAGATCTTTCCCCCATGCAACTACTAAAGGTACCTAAAGGCTGAAATGAAAGAGACCTGACAGAGAGACATGCAACTTGTCTGCATAGTCTATGTCAACATTTCTGGATGAAACAACATCATTGTTTTGTGACTCCCAAGGTAACATTCTAAATGTTGCCAAATTCTTAAGGAACAAAAATACATTAAGATTAGGAAGAGAATGTCATATGACAATGATGGACGTGTATAAGGGGGTGGGGGGAAGGGGCAGAGTGAATATTCAGATGGAGAAGCAATGCAAACTTACCTTCAGTTCACTTTAAAAGCCTAGTAAATCATTACACTTTTTATTATTTACCTGGAACAAAATTCCCTAGTGGAGGAGGGGATACACAACTCCGAGGGCACATTCTTTGTATTTTTTTTCCCAGTGGCTTGTTCAGCACTTTTCCTGAATCCCAGAGCAATCCAAACTGATAGATTAATAAATTCGAAATATATAGATTTTGCCTATATGATGGGCTTATTTTCTAAGGCTCAAGGTGCCAATACCAGGTGGGAATTTTGAGAAAGGAGGTAATTCTCACACAGCTTGAGGAAGACAAAGGTTGCATTTACACCTGGCCAGAAGGTTTAATCATCTACTATTTCCAAACATTGCAAGCTAACAATCTGCTGTGTCTGAGATCATAAAACATATCACAAAGTGGAGACAGAAGAATTGGGGCTCAGTTGACTAGAGCTTATCTTTTCAGAGATGCAAGCTGGTTGGGAAATTCTTGTCCAGTTTTGCAAATGCCTCTTAAAGCAGCTTTTCTTTCTCTTTTCTCTCCCCCCCCTTTTTTTTAATTTGTGACTTTTTTGAGAAAACAGGCATCCACAGAGAATTTTGCACATAACCTGAATGAGAAGGTTAAGGTAACTTTGTTTAAAAACTTCAAGAGAAGCAGGCAGAACCCGTTTGGGTGAAGAAAAGGTGAATAAAATGCTCTTGTTGATTCATTCCTTGCAGTGTTTCTGTAGCTTTTGTATAGATTTGTCAGAATTTGTCACTTCCCTGAGCACATCAACTTTGGAAAAAAAATCAAGGGTCTATTAAAATGTTAAAATTGCCATTGGATCTTTATTTTCTTCTCTCCAGCAAGCTTTCACAAATCATTTCCATTCAGTGATTATTTCAACCAAATACAACTTGTGTTCTCTCTAGTAGTCCCCTATCTGTAAAATGGGAGTGTAAATATATTAAAGATAAGAAGGTGTTCCAGTGTTTTCAGACTGGATTACATGCCTAAAGTAGCTGGGTAGATCTGGATGAGATAAAAATTATCTGCTGTATATTATTTGTTAAAATGCATGCCATATTTGCTGAAATTCATGTTCATTTAATGAGTTTCATGTTCATTGATTCATTGATTGCTCCAATCTACAGTATATATATATTTGGAACTACTTCTGGTCTGGAAATAGCACATTCATTGTGTCACTGCATTGCCCTGATTGGGCAATTATAGTTATTCTCCTCTGAACATAAAGGTCCTATTTTGAGTTTAAAAAAAATATTTTTTGTTCAATGCAGGCTGCTCTGATCATTCTGGATGGATTCCAAATGCAAAACAGTTCTGCAAACGGTTGGACTAACTAACTATTTTGAACTCAAAATGAAGTGTTTTGAGCTTCCAACAGTCTGAATCTGAAATATTTTGTATGCAATTGCTATTTTTATCCTTTTCAAAAAGTGTGGTACTCTGGGGACATGTCATGCTGCCTTCATGAAAATAACATTTCAAGATATCTCGATTGGTTCAACACAGCATATCCTCAGAATCTGTGGTTGTCATCAATTTACAGTGCAAATAGAACCCAAAGTACAATAAGATCCTATTCAACTTTTAAAAAAAAACAAGCAATAAAATTATTTGGATAATAAAATAATAGAGGTGGTATCCATAGCACCACCTTTACACTGCAGTGTGTTATAAGTCAAAACCCTCTGTTAGAATTTTTTCCAAGTTTTTCTAGTAGGATGTCAAGATGGGTGCTAACCCATCTTTGGATGAAGTTGTTCCCCAGGGATGGAAACCACCATAGAGAAACATTTTCAGGCTTCCAGCACTTTTATCTCAAGAATAGATGGAATAGTGAATAAAGCAGACCCCTTTCACTTGGAAATCAATCACAGATGTAATGTGGCCACGACAGCTCTTTTTCCTTACATGAGGTCTGCTAATTTTGCAGGAATTGCAGTTCCAGAGTACTCTTCAAATGCAATCTCATGTAAGAAGTATTTCAATCCTCTAGTGATGATAGGCATGATGAATTGTCAGGGTCTTCCATTGTAGCTAGTGCTGCAACTGGTGCACCTATTGAAGCTGAGGACAGAAGTCTCCCAACCAAGGTTTTCACCAGCAAATCCAGCAGTACCAGTGAGTTTAGGATAGCTCTCAAATTGTAAACTTGCTTCTTCAGGAAAGTACCACCCATCCAGAGATAAACTGAAGCAGAGAACCATATGATTTCTTAATAAACAGAAGCTCTTTCTTGTTGGAGTTCAACTGCAGTTTGTTTGAACTCATGCAACTCTCCATAGCATTTGGATGCTATGTTAAGACTTCCACAGCATCTCCAATTTTGTCTTCGTGGAGAAGTACAGCCAGTTATCATCAGCATACCGATGAAACCTCATTCTAAACTAACACATGAATTCTCCAATTGGTTTAATATACAGTAGGTATTAAAGAGGAAAGGTGAGATAGCTTAGCCATGCAAAAATGAAGGAGGAACACCCATTTCCTTTCCTCTACCACTATAACCATTTATTTTAGTTTTTGCCGTTTGTGTCTTCAAGTCAGAGTTGACCTATGGCAACCACATTGCCAAATCCATTCAATCTTTTTGGCAACTATTTGCCACTGCACTCTCATTAGAGCTAACAAAGAATGACTGGTTCAAAATTATCAAGCTAGCTTCATGCCAGAGTCTTAGCCCTTCAAGGTAGTCCTGATAAGAAGCACAACCAGAAATACTAGCTACAGTTTTATTGTAAGGTTAAATTAACAGAATCTAGCAAGTCTAAAATGAAAGAAGGAGAAGAATACTTTCACTGTCCAAAAATCTTCTGAAATGTTTCCTATGCTCTCTTTCCTTCAATGAGCTGAGATATCTTTTACATGCCAGTTGTCCAGAATGCAGCTCTCTTTTCTGTCTCCCAAGATCATTGCTAGATACCATTACATCCAGGTAGAACTAGATCTTGTAGTCTCCGTAGGACTAGATCTTGTAGTATCCCAAATTCTAGCCCGGTGTCTTTAAAAACCTCATCAAAGTCAGAGGTGGACTGCTCCTGGGTCAGCCTGATCGGGCGAACCGGTAGTGGCGGTGGTGGGATGCTCCACCCATCCACCCAGATGCTTCTCCACATGTGCAGAAGTGTTGTGTATGAGCGCGAACCATTACAATAGTGATGAAAAAGTAACTTTGTGACCAGTTCTCACATAATGACCTTCAAAGGTCTATAAAAGCAAAAGAAACTTAAAGCAAAAGACAAGCATTGCTGCAATTTCACTTAGGAACTGCTTTCACTTAATGATCAAGTTGCCAGTCCAAACTGTGGTTATTAAATGAGGACTACTTGTATAAGCAAGACCTGTGGGTAGTATTTATTTATTTTATTAAATTTATATGCCACCTATCTCACCATGAGGGATGCAGTGACGCTGTGCTTGTGAGAAAGGTTGGCAGTTCGGCAGTTCGAATCCCTAGTAATGGAAGGAGCTCCCATTACTTGTTCCAGTTTCTGCTAACCTAGCAGTTTGAAAGTATGCAAAAATGCAAGTAGAAAAATAGGAACCACCTTCATTGGGAAGGTAACAGCATTCTGTGCACCTTCGGGATTTAGTCATGCCATCCACATGACCATGGAGACATCTTTGGACAGCGCTGGCTCTTCGGCTTTGAAACAGAGATGAGCACCGCCCCATAAAGTCAGGAACAACTAGCACATATGCGTAAGGGAAATCTTTACCTTTACCTATCTCACCATCAAGGATGTCAAGTCAATTTATAACAAGATAAAAACTTGTTTCTTTGTCACTTTAGTTATCCAAGCAATGCTCAGGATCTTTCTCCAATACTACAGTTCAAGCACGTTGATTTTCCTCTTATCTAGTTTTTTCATGGTCTGCCTTTCACAACACCTCTTCTACTGTAAACCATTATTTTTAAATGGAAAATAATCTTTTAGCTCAGTTTTCACTATGTTCGTTCTGTCTAGGATGGTGTAAGCAAATATTCAGAGACTTCCTTCAAGCTATTTGCTTCTGAGTGCTTTTATAATTATTTTCCCTGCCTTGAAGAGAACAATTTTAAGTTATATCTTCTTAGAACTCCTATTTATTGATTTATTATTTACAATAGTCTAAGAAACCATTTTAATGGGATGCCCAGGAAATAAACTTTGCACTACAAGGGCAATCCAAGTTCACCTATTATAGTACAAAGCTTTACAAGGGCAACATTGTGCAGGGATAGACACACAAACCTGTACAACCAGTTTTAACCACCAGTATGCTCTAAGTACTTACTCCACTGCTTTCCTTTCAGCTTTTCAATAAGAAAAATATAGATAAAGAACTCATTCAAAATCACCTCTATGTTTACTTGGAAGAAAGCTGGCACAAGATTACATCCAGAATCAGTCAAATATTAATAAAGGAATCTGAACAAAAAAGAGAGGTCTTTAAGAACACAATCACACTGGCTTTATTTCAGCATTTAAAAATTATAAGCACTGAGGTCACAAATCAGGTAAAATTTCTATTGTATATAGATTATAGAGTGCCTTTCCAAATTTAAAAGAAAAAATATCTCAGTGCCGAATTCACACTGGCTCAAACATAGCACCAATTATATCATATCCCATTCCTGCCTAATGATTAGAAAATGAGCTGCCATGTGATAGAAGAAGAAAAATCTTCATAGATTGGACTACTAGGCTGACAAAGTCTGAGATTCAAAGAGAGGACCAAGTGATATCCCAAGGAAGTGTCACAATATGAAGATTTTTTGAAGGACAATAGAAAATCTGGTGCTGCTTAGGGCAGAAATCAGTAATAACGGGAAAAAACATAAAGTCAAAGAGCCAGGAAACGTGAGGTAGGAGAGGAAATCAGCCACCATGTTCAAAAGCCAAAGAGCATTCTCATTACTTCAATATGGCAAGCATAGCAGACAGCCTGAAAATCAACAGAAAACGACCCTTAGCTTGCAAAACCAGTTCTGCCCATGCCATGAAATAAAACCATATGATGAGCCAATAGAAAATTTAAATTCTGACATCCACCTTGGCCAAGCGATTGATACCACACAAACAGTATCATGCTGAAGAACAGTGCATGTTCGATTTTAAACCCATATAACCAATCTTCCAACAGGTGAAAAACACTAAAGGAAGAATGATCACCATCAATACCATAGTAGTTAAATCATCAACTGACCTACAGCCGCAGAGTGTGGAGCCCAACAAAGCTGGAAGAGAAGAAATGGTGATTAAAACAGTGTGTAAGGGAAAAGCAGGTAATAAAGATTTATCACAGAAAATGTGGAATACATAAATTTGCTTCACAGCTAACCTTAAAGCTGCCATCAAAATGGCACACAAATGGGCAGAACATATATACAAGCAAGGCAACAGAGTGGCAGCTATTGGTGGCTCTACAACTTTATTTACTTGCAAATCAGTCACCTATAACAGTGATGGAGAACCTTTTAGATATCGAGTGCCCAAACTGCATGTGCGCATATGCCCAAACTGAAATGTGTGCACATGTGGATATGTGGAAACATGATGCAAGGACATGCATGAATGTGCACAGACATACGCACATGTGCAGCAGACACCCAAAGACCAGCTGGCTGGTGGGAGGCAGTACGGCAAGATGTAAGATCTTTTTCTTTCGTGAGCTTCTGTTTCGTCGTTTGCAGGGAAACAGAAGTTCACAAAAGAACACCATGGAGATCTGACCTGGGGTGACAGTTCATGAGTCAGCAGAGAGGACACTGAGTGCCACTTCTAGCATGCGTGCCATAGGTTCACCATCACAGACCTATGAGATGGAAAGATAAAACATAGAAAAATGTTGGTCCCGGTTGGAATACTCTAGTATTGGATTCCATGTAATACAGACATCTGTCTGTATTGGCCCAGGGGTCTCCAACCTTGGCAACTTGAAGCATGAAAGACTTCAGACTTCAAAGCTGGCTGAGAAATTCTAGGAATTGAAGTCCTCCAGGCTTTAAGTTGCCAAGGTTGGAGACCCCTGTATTAGCCTTCTGAACATACCCAAATGAATACAATAACCAAAGTAGTGAGGAACAGCTGTTAAAATTGTTTCCAATTTTACTGGAAAAATATTTGTCTTTCAAAATAAGTAAGATGCTGCCTTTGTCAAAAAGAGTTTTTAAGGAGATTGATTTGACTATCCAGAGATATTACAAACATTGGCAATTACAAGTGCCGTTCAATTGGAGCAGGCATACTTCTTTGAAACTTTTCCAAGAATCTTTTTTTTAAAAAACCCGGAGATGCTTTAAAACAAGCATTAAGGACACATTGCTTTAATTATTTGGTTCATTACAGTAGCACACTCAAAATCATGTCCTCAAAACACATCATGAAAGAAAATAGCCATGTCTACAGTCAGCTCAGAAAAGGTAAGATGGTGTAAATTCACTGTAGAATTCTATCTCCCCTCCTTTTTTTTTAAACCTGAAATGCCATTAACAACAACAAAAATCCTTTGGGGGTGTTCCTGAAAGTCCTAATGACTTTCCCAAGTGTTTTCCTGCAGATTCATACTTCCTAACATTCATAACACATTGTTGAAATATCTAATCCACTGGGTCATGATGAAGATTTCAGCAATAGCATATATTGCATTGACTTAAAAACTAACAGCATCTGTTCTTTCAAGTTAAAATATGCTTGGAAGAGACAATTCTTCTTGAGATATGATCAAAATCAGCTCACAACAATCCAGCAGCATTTGAAATGGCATTACAATTAATAGCGTGCCTCAGTATTCCCTTTTCTGTATCCAATCAACTCTGATCAGCCCTCATCAGTCCCTTCACAATTTAATTCTGAAATGAAAGGTTAGAAAGGCCCCAAAGCTATATTGTTAGATTTTTCAAAAGTGAAGGTGAGAATATGTATTGGACACACTTGTCCTGTTAAAGATAATCTGGCATGTCATCCTGGTGCCAACATTCTCTGAAATCCCAGCAACAAGAGGCCACTATAATCTTACCTAATGTGATTTTACTGCTTTGAATCCCTGCCCAGTTCCTCATGGCATTCCATCTTACCACATCATTACAAGGGAACGACCTTTATCTTGAAAACTTTAAGAGTGTTTGTTTTAAAGATGATTTACCACCCTTGACAAGGACTTGATTTCTTAAATTAAGGCCGAGCTATTGTTGCCATTATGCATCGCACCAAATGCAGAGCCATGCCTAAGACCTAGACCATATATTGTAAATCCTTCAGTATGGATCAAGTTGCTCATAAAACAAGGAGCAGAGCCCAGTCTCCTAATTGGATTTCTGCTGCTCTGGATGTCAGCATGGGCTTGAAAACTACCTGATTGAGAGGGTGAGGAAAATAGAACTGGCGCCCGGCCGGTTGAAGCTGAGGCACATCTCTGAGCCTAGAAATTATCTATCTTTCTGCCTCATATTCAGTCTGCCCAATCACAAATAGTCAATTGACTGAAATAACTTTTTTTCCATTTAGCTTTTTAGCTTAGAAACAGAAAGAACTGTCTACTGGGAGTGCATCTTATTTTGTTGGTTTTTTTATAAAGTAGATCAATCTTGATATTAAACTTGACGACCGTAATATACAAGTACAAAATACTGTAAATTCATTGATCTAACAGTCTTGTGAGAAGCCTGTAGCATTCAGACACTGAATATTAGACAAAACAAGATATTCACGTGTAGATGTACAGCATAGATATTGAACATATGTACAGGTTGTTAAGTATGACCCTGTAGGTGTGGCCTATTTTGTGGGCATGGCTTGGCAGTCATGTGACAAGGTGGGAGTGGCCAACTTGTAAAATGTGGTGAAACTCATTTAACAACGCTCTTGCTTAGCAACCAAAATTTTGGGCT
>JAPKID020002462.1:0-13299 GCA_026931265.2 Tropidonophis doriae | reverse complement strand
TTTTTATGTATATTGTTACTGTATTTTTAATGTTCCTGTGCACCGCCCCGAGTCCCCTTAGGGGGAGAGGGTGCGGTCTATAAATTTAAAATAAATAAAAAAATAAAAAAATTTATCAGCTGAATGAAGTGTCATTGTAAATTAGCAGCATTAAAACATTCATAGTTTTGAAGGTAGGATAAGGAATGGAAATGCATAAAGTACAAGCAGTAACAATTAACTTAATTGCTCATGAAACAGTTGCCGATTTAGAATACTCACACACTGTTGAACTAATTAATGTATGAACTAAATCATTTGCTTCTTTTCAGACACAGAATTAAAATTCTTTGTAAGTTTTCACATTTGATTTTATCTTTGAGTTCCTTTGTTCCAGAATTATGAGTTGATGCCAGTAAGCAAGTGATTAAAGTAAACCATTGATTTAACTAAGAGGATGGTCATTACAGTAGAATGTCAGATTCATCCAAATTCATTTTATTTGTTATTTATTTAATTCAATTTATTAGGCTGCCCATCCCACACAAGCAATTCTGGGGGAAGAACACAATTAAAATCATCAATATAACAGTATAAGATAAAAATAAAAACACAGTCAAGAAGACACACAAAAAATTGAAGATACCTGTCAGTATAACTCATTGCTTCACAAAATTTCCTGAATCTCATGCCTGGAAAAATGGGGGTGGTGGGGGAGGGAATGGTATTCCAGTGGGCAAACACAATGACAGAAAAGGCACAGTTTCTGAGTCCCATAGATGGGACCAAGAGCATGCCCCTCCTGTCAGATCTGATGGGGTAAGTAGAGACAACTGGGGGTAGGTATTCTCTTAAATATCTTAACCCTGTATCAATGTGATAATTAGCAACTTGAGTTGCATCCAGAAGCCTATTGGGAGCCAGTATGATCAGGAATCAATAATGTAATATGGGCATATCTAGGCAAGTCCATAATTGCTTGGGTTGCTGCATTCTGGATCAATTGCAGCTTCAGATGCTCAAGAGCAGTCCCAAATAAAGTGCACCACAATAATCCAAACACACAGTAAATAAAGCATGACCGTGCACAGTGCTGCTCAATCCAACAAGGGATACAATCTGAAGTTGTGCAAAAGCCCTCCTGTTCCTAAAGCAAGAGCCACAAGTCCAGAAGGTCTCCCTGTATTGTATACTGGCTCTGGCTGGGGTACCACAATACCATTTTTCAGCCATATGGGGGCACTAAACTCACTTGTTATGATTCAGCTGAAGCCTGTTCTTCTCTATCCAGTCCTCACAGACCTCAGACAGCGACAAACATCACTTGGCTAAAATGACTCAGATTAATTACAGCTGAGTGTCATCAGCATACTGATGATATCTTGCTGCATATCATCAAATGAGCTTACCCCGCGCCTTCATACAGATATTAAACACAAGTGGAGAAAGCTCCAAACTCCATCGCACCCCACAAATGTGTGAAATGGGCTTGACCTTTTCCATCCATCATCTCTGACTAAAAGCAATCTTGGATAAAGGCACATGAAAATTTGCTTGTCATATAGAATTGTTATTGTGAACAAAACAGAAGGTAGGAGTATTATGTGCATTACCATGAGTTATACAAAATAAAGTCAGGACTTTATAAATCTGATGAAAATATCAAAATTTAATAACAAAAAGGAAAATGGGAAACACAAGTCAACTGGTTACATTTTTAAATATAAGGGGGGAATTAAAAGGACCTAGAGCCTAATTGATCAATACTATACACAGAAGACTACTTTAAGCAAATGTATTAGACACACTTTTTTCCTCTAAAAAGAGGCTGAAAATCTGGGTGCGTCTTATACATCGAATACAGCATATATATTTTTTGCCTCCTGACACCCGGCCCCTTCCCCAAAATGGCCACACGCATACCCTTGTGGAGGCTTCCAGAGAGCTCCTGGGGCTGGGTTTTTTTTGCCTACCAGCCCCCAGCAGCATAAGGCTATGCATGCAATTTTTGGACCAAAAAACGGCTGTTTGGGGGAGGTTTGCAGAGTGGAAAGGGTTTCCCGCCCCCCCTTTTTTGGAAAGCTGTTTAGTTAGAGTGATTGATGAGAATTACGTTGGTCAAGTACTGTACCTGCAAAAACAAAGATTTGTTTCAAAGGTGGTCAGTGATTTCCTTCTCCAGCACATGGGTAAATACACCTGGAAACATCTACCTACCTACTTTCTCTCTCTCTCTCCCTACCTATCTACTGTATTTCTCTCTATCTCTATTTCTCTTGCTATTCCTCTACCTATCTACCTATCTACACTCTCTCTCCTTCCCTACCTATCTACTGTATTTCTCTCCCCCCCTCTATCTACCAATATACCTAACTACCTCTCTCTCCTCCCCTCTCCACCCACCTACCTAACTACCTACCTAACTACCTACCTAACTACCTACCTACCTACCTACCTTCTCTCTCTCCCTATCTACCAACTGTATTTCTGGGTGTTGAAGTACCCCCTGGAATAGTGTGATCTCCTCGTCCGGAATCCTGAATGGGGGAGACACAGACAGCTGCATCAGGTCCGCATACCAAGCCCTTCTCGGCCAATCTGGGGCTATGAGAATCATCTCGCCCCCCCCCCCACCAGTTTCCTAAGTGTACCCCGAAGGAGAGGAAGGGGAGGGAAGGCATAGAGAAGACTTGGTGGCCAATTGCAGCGAAGCGCATCTGTGTTCTCAGCTCCCTTAGTCTTGTATCTCGTGATGAATCTCTTGAGCTGCGTGCTCTCCGGCGTCGCAAACAAGTCTGTCACTGGAGTCCCGAACCTGCAACATATCCTCTGAAATAGCAACAGGTCGAGTTGCCACTCCCCGTGGTCCACTGTACTCCGACTGAGCCAGTCGGCCTCATGGTTCAAGATGCTGGAGATGTGGTCTGCCTCGATGGAGCACATGTGCATATCCACCCAGCTCATCAGTCTGTGTGCCTCTGTCCACAGAGTTCTTGAATGTGTTCCGCCCTGCTTGTTGACATGCGCCTTCGTGGCAATATTGTCTGTGAGAAGTAAAACATGAGCATGTAATAAGTCTTTTTGAAAATGATGCAACGCCAGGTGTGCCGCCCTCAATTCGAGATAGTTTATATTGTGGCGCAAATCTGTGACAGTCCAACCACCTTGCACCTTGCGCGAGCCCATTAATGCGCCCCAACCATAGAAGCGCGCATCCATGGTTACTGTGACTCTGACAGGCTCCCAAAAAGAACACCCCTTGCTGAGCGCCCAAGACAGCCACCATCGGAACCGCCAGGTGAGAATTACTGAGCATCTGCCTTTAGTATGGAATTAAGGCCCATTGCAAATCCCTGGAGTGGAAAAGCGCCCAGGGGACTATCCCCACACAGGAAATCATGCATCCGAGCAACCAGGACAGGACAACTATGGGAACCACCTAGCTGGACCTGACAGAGCTAGCTAGCTGTTGCAGCTTCTCTATCCGTTCCTCCGACAAATAGGCCACCCCTTCTGTAGAGTCTATGACTGCTCCTAAATGAAGGATCCTCGTAGAAGGAGTAAGATGACTTTTGGGAATATTGGTTGAGAACCCCAACCTTTGGAGCGTGTCTATGGTAAAAGCTAGGTTGGAAATTGTCTGGTTAAAGGAATGTGCCTGAAGTAGCACATTGTCAAGGTAAAGCTGCAGTCTAATAGGGATTGAACGCAGGTAGGCTGCAACCGCCGCCAAGACCTTCATAATGATATGGGGTGCAGAAACCAATCCAAATGGAAGAGCCCTGTACTGAAAATGTCCTAGATGAGAGAACCGAAGAAATCTACAGTGAGCTCGACACATCGGGATATGCAGATAGGCTTCGATAAGGTCTATGGAGACCATGAAATTTCCCTTCCGAATGCCCTGTAAAATGGATTTCAGAGAAGACATCTTAAAATCCCTGTATACGATGTAATTATTTAGGTGTTTTAAATCCAAAATCGATCGCCAACCTCCTGTCCCCTTAGGGATGATGAATAAGTTGGAGTAAAACCCCAAACCTTCTTCTCCAGGGGAGGGGGCACTGGCTCGATGGCCTGGATGTCAAGCAAATGCTGGATAGCTGAGGAGGCTAACTCTAACCTATCCGGGTTCCTGGAAGAGGGGAAGGATGGAAAGAAATTTGGAGATGGCGACAGGAATTCGAGCTTAAGACCCTGTTGGATCGTGTCCACAACCCAGGAATCCTTAGTTATTTGAGCCCAATAAGAAGCAAAGTATTGTAGGCGGCTGACTATGGGTCGATCAGATTTAGGTCTGTCTTCCCCTGCGGAAGGGACAATCGCCTCCCCCCGAAAGGGCCATCGTGGCTGGTTCTGCCCTCGGCCTCTATCCTAGAAGGAATTCCTGAAGTGGAACCTGTCCCCCCGGGAACCATAGTACCTCGGTTGATGAAAATCCGAGTTGGGGAGGGTAGAAAAACTGACGTCTGCGATATGGGGCCAGTCAATTATCCTGTCGCTTAGTAGAAGAGGGCATCACCTTTTCTTCTCCTTATTTTCGACCAGGGTTGGATCTAAAGGCTCCCCAAACAACTTGCCCCCGCATACGGTCTCGATGCCACGTGGAACTTTGATTTATTGTCGATCTGCCAGTTCTTGAGCCACAGCAACCTCCTGGATGGCACTGAGGCCGACAGAGCACTGGAAGAGAATCTCATAGAGTCTAAGGTAGCATCAGCAGAAAACTGTGTGGCTGCAATTATATTGCTGATGTCATTCAGCATACGTGTGTCTTCAGGCGGAGTGCGGGCCTGTAGCTGCTGGAGCCAGAGAAGAGATGTTCTATTAAAGAACGATGCTGCACCTCCCGCCTTGATGCACCAAGTTGAAGACTGAAACCCCTTACGCAGGATGTGCTCTGCCTTTTCGTCCTCCGGCTTCAACTTGTCCGCCACATCCTGGCTACTACAGTTGCAGACGAAGACAATGCCGCAACTGATGTATCGACCTCAGGCACCTGCAGAGCTTGGGAGAAAGACTTGTCCATATTATACAGTCTCCTGTCATTGACCCCTGAGTTAGGGAAGGAGCCAGGCTGGGACCATTGTCCTTTAACTACCTCCAAGAAGAGGGGAGGGGCAGGAACCTCCTCTTTATCCAGGGAGGTTTGAATAAAAATAGTCTGGCATAAGTCCTTTTGGCCAGACGAAGCCTGGCTCGCGACATCCCCAACTTTGTGGTGGATTTTGCCTTTCCCAATAGTTGCTTGAACAAGGAAGCCTGAAAGAGCCCTGCAAATGCAGGGACGTCCTCTTTGCCAGCGTCCTAATCATCAGACATTACCAAACCTTTAGCCAGTTCCTCGCCTACTGCCGATCCATCACTGACCAGTGAGGGAGAACCGGGACATTCCCCTTCTTCCAACTGCGTTGGTTGTTGAGGCGTGGCTCGCTGCTGGAGAAGGCCACCGGAGGACAGGGGGTGTGGGTGCAGGAAGAACCTGAAGTTGTCAGGTCTGCTGTCTCATACCTGCTGTTATGCCCTTAGAAATGGCTGATGAGATCAGTCTTTGTATGTTAGGAGGTAAATCTTGTAGGTCATTGTAATCATCCTCAGATTCCTCTCCCCGGAGAACTTCGTTTTGGGGGGCCAAAGTGGGATGAGGGACCAAATAATCTCTGGAGGAACTTTCAGATGGGGACACCGAGGGAGAAGGTAAAACCTCCCACCTAGCTCTGTCCACCCTAGTCATGGGTGATGGATCCCTGGAATGGGCTGGGGAGGAAATTCCAGACAAAGAGACAGACTCCACTGACTCACATGCCCTCAACAGACATTCAGCTCGTGCCATCTGCTTCTCCAGGGCTCGTTGTCTCTGCTGCTCATCATGGATCATAGCCCTGGAAGGGCGGTGCTCCGAGGAAGGCCTCGTGGAAGGCGGTTAGAAGAGGCCCTTGCAGGAGGTAGGCCTGAGTCCTGAGTGGTAGAGGCCTTGTCTGCCTTGGAGGCCATCAAGGTAGCTGCAGCAATAAACCTCTACCTTGAGATCAACTGTCCTTAATATGGTAAATAATTCTCAATATTATTAAATTTGATTACAGTAATAACAATAATGGATTAATTAATTAATTTAGTTTAATTTATTTTTAAAGAAGAAACAAACTTTAGTCATCAACACCGAATCTTCATTCAATTTCTGCCTGGTTCAAGGGAACTTAACAGGCCATCCACTGATTTTTACTGGATTAGTCAAATCTGCGCGCCACTGCGCGATCAACAAAATGGTGGCTGACACGAGGCAGGGAGAAAATGGCCACCTGAGATAATCCTCGCCCCGAGGAGTTGTTCAGCTTTCTTCTGCCTTTGAGGTAGATCAGAATTCAGCGCCGGGCTTCTCAGTGTGATTGATGACTTCACGCGCTGCGGGGGTTTTAGGAGACTCCGGCTGCACGGCTATCTACAAGACGGGGAAGGGAAATTAATGGTCCGTCAATTTAAAATTTCCCCAGGAGTGAGAATCCCCGCCATGTGGGGAAGCCCCAGTCGCCTGCACACGTCCAAATTAACTAGCCGGTCTCCGCTTACCTCTCTCCACGAGGGAAAAATAAATTTTTAAAATGTTAAATTTTAACATTCCGTGTTGCGATCCGGCGCCTCCTGTGAAGGTGGCTGCGAGCCCTCAGCGACCTTGCTATTAGCAGCAATCCATTAATTTCGATTAATAAATGTAATAATTTCAAATTCAATTTAATTTCTATGGCCAATTGAACCAATTAATTTTAAAAGTCACCAGAACAAATATTCTCAACCATTCGGACCATAGACTGAATGGGAGAAGGAAGAGCAGGCATGTCCTAAATGTTTCTTCTCAGTCTATGGACCAATTGGCAGTGACCATATCCCTATGATGACACTTCCCGCTCTTCATCATTGAGAATCGGCATAGATGCAATATACCTATCCTAAACTTGCTCAAGATCAACCACTAGCAGTGCAATAACCTGGCCTGAAACCTAACTAAAAAAGATCCAAATATCTTCTTCCTTCGGGAAACTTTGGAACGGCAAGCCTGCCACTCTCCCAATAACTTTTTCCAACAAGGGCCAACGCCATTGGCCTAAAACTAAAAAAGAAAACTCTACATCTACAGTGTGACCTAGAATAATTCAGGACATCACTGGCTTGGATTAGTTCAAAATGAAACAAAACAAATTTTTGATATTATTACTGCATTCTATATAATTTGTTGGAGTTTCAAGGCAGGTCCTCAACTTTTTATCTGGTGGATTAAGTGGAAATGTTAAAAGCATTTAAGGGTGTTCTTGTAAAACTGCTGCAAAAGAGAGCTTGATCATTCACAGATTTATCAGAATATTATTTGCAGCATATTCTTTCCCTTTTCTTCCAATATTTCTGTTCATGTTGTCCTTCCAAAGGTCAGGGAACATTTCCAAACTAAACACTGAACTGTATAGTATTCATTGTTTTCATTTTGTTTCTGGCAAGTGATATGTTCATCTCAGTCTCAAAGGCATTCTTGAAAATAAAGCTGATCCAAGAATTTCACAGATGAAAATGTGGCATAATTTCTATTCTATTTTCAGATTTATCTTATTGTACTGAAAGGAAAAATATGGAATTTAACACATGCAAATCATGTGATTTGAATGAAAAAGCATACGAAGAACTGATTCATACATAATGCTTTTTACAAATTTAGCATTATTGTTAACTGTGCTTTATATGAATGATAAAAATTGCTTAAGTAATTATAATATAGCATCTTGGAAAATTATAAAACGTGTACACAGATAAATATTTCTCTTTAAAGTTTAAAATGCTTTCAATAATTTAATATCTCCAAAATAGTGTACATATTATTTTCTTTTTAAAAAATGTATGCTTGCAATTTTTTTTTAAATGAGGGGAAAAACAAAGTTTGATAGATTTGTCTAACTATACACTATATATATTTAAATAACACACATTCATTCTGTGTATAAGCACTTCTTATTTAAGGCCACAGTTGGAAAGGACAACTTGGATATTAAGTGGAGATATCACTAAATGAAACCACAATTGTGCTTATATTCTTAATTTAGCTTTTCTTTCCTTTATAGACTTGTGAAGTCATAAATGAGAGAATTGGTCATAAAGTTATTTTTCATCACTGTTGTAACTGCAAACAGTTGCTAAATGAGACAGTTGCTAACAAGGACTACCTATAATGATCTGGTGTTCAGCCACTTATGCTCAGATGCCCTGAGGAAAAGGAAAGATGGGGGAGTTAAAGAGGCAGTGAACTTGATTGTACCCAATAAATTTCATTTTAACGAACTGTAGTCTTTAAATGTTTTTTATCACCTTTTTAAGGATTAGCAGCTCAACAATAAAAATAGAAGTGTGTTTCAAAGTGAGAACTGCTGAAAAGGACAAGTTAACAATTAGCATTTAAAGTGGCATCTTGAATACTGTTTATATAAGAAATAATTTTAAAATATTTTAATGTATTTTGCTGGATATTGAAATATACATATGTTTAACTATACATTGCAAAATAAAAGACAATTCCAGAAAACCAAACAGCACTATGGTTCAGCTTTCCCAAAACTAGCAATATCAAGTCATATTAAAGTATATTCTCATTCACCTCAATATTTTAAAATCTGCTGGTTTTGGATAATGACATGTGAAAATTAATACTACTAAAAAGGAAAGATGGGTAAATACTATTTGTCTGGTTAATATATACATTATTCTCTCCAATACTAAATGCTGTGTGGAGAGGATTTCCTCTTTTAAATTCTTGGGAGTACTTATTAGTCAAGATCTCACCTGGAAAAACAACACGTCTCTGGTGACTGGAAAGGCTCAACAGAGACTTCGTTTCCTTAGAGTCCTGCAAAAAAATCAGGTGGAACAACGGCTGATGACCTCTTTCTATCGGTCCGCCATAGAAAGGTCCTCACATATTGCATTACAGTATGGTGTGCTGGTTTAACAGCTGCGGAGAGGAAGGCACTACAGAGTGATCAATTCAGCACAAGAAACCACTGGTTGCCCTCTGACATCACTGGATGACATCAGCAGATCTCACTGCTTTAGTAGAGTAAGGAAGACACTCAGAGATGATTCACGCCTTGGTCAGTGTCTCTTTGCACTTCTACCATTGGGCAAAAGACATCAAAGTATAGCCAGCTAAACAAACAGGTTTAAAGATAGTTTCTATCCTTGGGCTGTCAGATGTTTAAATACAACCACGATCACTCCATGCACATGCTAGTTTTTTTCTTTTTCTTTCTTTTTCATTTCTGCGATAATTTTGCACCAGTGAGGTTAAAACCAACTTCGTTGTATTTAAGTACAATGACAATAAAGATTATGCTTATACTTAAGCTCTCATCCAAAGTAGACAATGTAATTTTCAACATCTTTCTGACTTCTTGTTTAGTTAACATCTAATTTATATGGCCTTTTTATATGATTTCCTTCTAATTTGGTGAATCTAACATTGGCCAAATGTTTTTAAAAATGTAATTTAGAACAGTTTTCTAAATACTGCAACTCGCTTTGAAACTATGAAATAGTGTACTATATACACAAGACATGGAAAGTTATTTATTTATTGAATAGACAAAAACATTAATTAAATTGAACTATAAACAGTTTTTAAAAAATCAAATACACACAATCAAATTTCATAGCCAATATACATATCAAAAAAAGTTGAGTCTACGCATAGTCCTAGAATTATGATCACAATTAGTACCAGAATTTCCACTTCTAAGAAAGTTGTTAAAAATGAATTGTAATCAATTTTTAAACTATTTTTGCCATGATTCTTCAGCAAACCACCGCAGATGGCTTTTTCATTTGACTTTGTTTGCCAGGTGGGAAGGTCAAAATGGTGATCACATGATCCCAGGACACTGCAACCATTATAAATACATACCGATTGCCAAGAGTCCAATTTTGATCATGTAACTGTGACAATGCTGCAATGGTCATAAATGCAATGCTCAGTTGTACGTCAGTTTCTTCTATGTCATTATAATTTTGAATGGTTGCTAAATGAATGTTTGTCAGTCAAGAACTATATAAAAATATATGGTAGTTGTATATAAAAATTAGGAATAGAATCTCTAAATGTTGACTGCAATGATGCGCAACTTTACATAAATTATTGTATGCTAAACTGATTTCTGGCAAGCTGACACCTATTTTGTGTTTGAAGGCTCTCCTTGAAATACTGAAGAACACTAAAGAATACTAAATATTACTATTCCTTGAATAGATGTAGAAGTGATGATTGGCTAGACCAGTGGTCGGTAAACTGTGGCTCGCGAGCCACAAGCAACTCTTTGGCCCCTCGAGTGCGGCTCTTCCTCCACCCTTGCCGACGGTGGGACTCCTGGGACCCACCGGAGCAACCCTCCCTACCGGCCGCCGATTCCCTCCCTCCCTCTCTCCGTGGAGCCTCCCCAGCTGGCATGCCGGCCACTCGTCTACTTCCAGGGGATGCGGAGGCTCTGCGGGCAGGGGGAAGGAACTGGCGTCCAGTGGGTCACCCACTAAACGGTGTTCCTTCCCCCCACACACACGGAGCCTGGAAGTACCAGAACGAGCAAGCAAGCACAGCAGGTGGCCGGGCCGGCCAGGCTAAGGCGAGCGAGTGAGTAACGCAGCAGGCTGGGCTGAGGAGGCTCCGCGGAGGGTGGTGGGCAGACAGACAGACAGCGAGAGGCACAGACACAGAGAGAGACAGGGAGGGAGGGGGGGAATCAGAGAGTGACAGACACACACAGAGAGACAGGGAGAGACAGAGAGAGGGAGGGAGAGAAAGATAGAGACACAGAATAGTGATTGAGTGAATGCGACAGACAGACAGACACACACACAGAGTGAGAGATGGGCGGACGAAGGAGAGAGAGACAGAGATAGACAAAGAAAGAGAAAGAAAGAAAGAGAAAGAGAAAGAAAGAGAGAAAGAAAGAGAAAGAGAGAGAAAGAGGGAAAGAGAAAGAAAAAGAAAGAAAAAAGAGAAAGAGGGAAAGAAAGAAAGAAAGAAAAAGAAAGAGAGGAATGGAGAAAGAGAAAGAAAGAACTTATGACCACAATTGAGCCTAAAAGTTTGGTTGCTAAGCAAGACCATTGTTAAGTGAGTTTCACATTTTCCAAGTTGGCCACGCCCACCCAGTCACATGACCGCTGAGCCACTCCCACAAAACAGGCCACACCTTCTGGCTCTCAAAAGAAATTTCAATTGTGGTATTGTTGATATTTGGCTCTTTTGACTAATGAGTTTGCCGACCACTGGACTATACCATCTAGGGCTAGTTCTAGATCTATGTATAAAAGTAATTTATTATGATATATCTCTGTTGCTATTTCTGCTTTTTTTTTACCCATTTAGAGAAGAAGAGTGATATATTAATTAAGGTATTGGACTGGCAGCAAGAACCTGATGTTCAGCTACACCCCCAGCCATTAATATTCATTCTTTCCCAGACCAACCTATCTTGCAGAGTTGTTACAGTGGAGAAAATACTGCAGTGAATACTACTTTGAACTCCTGAAAGTGAGTTCTACCTAAAAAATTAAATCTTGCCTGTATTCCTGTAAACAGTTTCATATGTTTTTGTTCTGTAGTAATGCCTTTTGTTTAAAACCTAAATCTATCTTATAGGCAGGCATAGAATATTCATATATATATTTGTCATGTGACAAACTGAAAAATTAGTAGTGGGTAAAAATGAATATTTATACATTTTTCCCAATGTGTAACCTTTCAGCACTTCAGAATGATACGTTTTATTTTTACATCACCCAGATTCAATAAATATCATAAATGTGTTTTATTTTATTAATATACTGAAACATATTACATTCACAAGCAATAGGTTTAGGAAAACAAGTATAACTTCTGCTAGTTAATTCTAGTATGTTCCTTCTAGTTAACTTCTAATTTTGGAGAATACAGGTTAATTTCCATTAAAAACTGAGAAATTGCATATTGCTATTTTATTTCATA
The DNA here is from genome assembly GCA_026931265.2 of Tropidonophis doriae. Taxonomy (NCBI): domain Eukaryota; kingdom Metazoa; phylum Chordata; class Lepidosauria; order Squamata; family Natricidae; genus Tropidonophis; species Tropidonophis doriae. Next base: position 1,307 of record JAPKID020002462.1, on the reverse strand, counting down.
TGATGATATAAAATGTTCTGTTCTTTCAGGAAATTCGACTGTATTCCAAAATTACAGTCATATTTATTTGATTATATTATTGATACTTTTGAACAAATACTGTATTGACCAGTATCATTTTTCTGAGCATAACAGCAGTTAATAGGAAATAAATATACATAACTTTTGTACAGATGCATCGTGGATTTTTTTTTTCATCATTCAGTCTGATAGTAAGAAGTCTTCTACACATTGCTTGGTGACATTTGCAAAATCATTCTATGTATAATTCCGATGGGAATTCTTTATACTGGAAATGTTGTTACATTTAGTGTTTGCTTCTGCATAGTAATAGCCTTATGTTGCATCAATTGTAAATATAATAATTGCAAACTGGAATTGCTACTTACAAATGTATTTCTAAATAAAACTATTGGAACTCAAGACACCTTCCTAGGTCACCATCTTTGTTCATCTTTAGTGTTTATTCTAACCATTACATTTGGTATTTCAGGCTGATGCCTTTCCCATTCTATGGTTCTTGATCTTATTTTTATTGACGTGAAAGAAAAAAAAATAGATATAGAATATACAAAATATAGAAAGGTTCTTATTGGAATTGGCAAGCATTTTCAAAAGGTGCAATACCTGACATTAAATAGAAAATTTAAAGTTTTATTAAATTCAACATGGTTTGCACCAAGACGATAGCTTAATTAGTTTAAAGCAGGTGGGTAATGGTTAATGAAGTCATTTCTGTATTCATCATAGAAATTCATCATGTTTTCCTGCTCAAAAGCCAAAAGATATATCTCAATATCTCTACCTAACAACTTTTACCATAATCTAGTTCTATTTATCAGTTCAAAGACAGAAGAAATATCAACAAATGATGTATAAAGCTTCCTAGACAACTTATATTTCAAGACATGCATAAAAGAAAACATGTCAGATTCTCAATGCCATTGCTTGTTGCAAATCACATGCTGGCTCCAGTATGGATATTTAAATCCCTACATCAAATCTGTATTAGGATTGTAATGTCTGCTAAAAGTCTATCTCTCACTTTACCTCCATCTCCCAAAACTGAACAATTACTTGGGAGGTATGCATTTTCACACAAACCAATTTGTATGCTTTACTTTAACCAATTTCATTGTATACATGTACAATAACAATAAAGACTATACTACTAGTATTAGCTCTCAAGCCAGAATATCATTATGAGTATATTATATTATGTGTATACTGCACACTACACTACACTATATAATCTATATAAATAAAAATTTAAATTGTTTGTGCAAAGCCGCTAATCTCAGAAAGTA
>JAPKID020002461.1:0-13301 GCA_026931265.2 Tropidonophis doriae | reverse complement strand
GTATTTCTTTCTCTCTCTCTATCCTTCTACCTACCTACCTAACTACACACACACTCTCCCTCCCTACTTACTGTATTTCTCTCTCTCTCTCTCTCTCTCTCTCTATCCTTCTACCTACCTACCTACACACACACACTTTCTCTCTCCCTCCCTCCCTACTGTATTTCTCTTTCTCTCTCTATTTCTCTCTCATCCTTTTACCTACCTACCTAGCTAGACACACACTCTCCCTCCCTCCCCACTGTATCTCTCTCTGTGTCTCTCTATCTTTATACCTACCTACCTACACACACTCTCTCTCCCTCCCTACCTCCCTCTTTCTTTCTCTATCCTTCTACCTTCCTATCTACCTTTACACACTCTCTCTCTCCCTCCCTCCCTATTGTATTTCTCTCTCTCTCTATTTCTCTCTCCCACTTTACCTACCTACCCTCTCCCTCCCTCCCTATCTACTGTATCTCTCTATTTCTCTCTATCCCTTTACCTACCTACCTACCTACCTACCTACCTACCTACCCTACCGTATTTCTCTTTCTTTCTCTCCCTCTCTCTCCATCTACCTACCTACCTACTTTTTTTTTGTAATTTGCCTCTTCAAAACCTTGGTGCGTCTTATACTCTGGTGCGTTTTATACTCCGAAAAATACGGTATGTATCTATGTATGTTATGTGGGAGAGAGGGAATTTTACTGTAATCAAAAACATCAACCTTCTGTTGGCATAGATGTAGTCCATTTACAATCATTCAGTTACTATTGTCAAAATGAAACAAATGTAGAGAAAATACCGTCTTCCAATGCTTTTGCAATTCTTTTCAATTCCTCCTGTTTTGCTTTTTCCTCTGCTTCTATTCTCCTATCCTCTGCAGCAATAGGCTTTAAATAGGCTATTGTAAAGTAAAACAATATGTATTCAGAGGAAACATAAATGCATTATAATTTATTTCTTCAAATTTCTTTGCTTTTGATCATTAAAAGCATGTGGAATTTAAAGATACAAAATGTTTATCATAGGCCTCTGGCATAATTTTAGCTTCACAGTGGATCTATTTGTTCTCCACTTTTAGCATTGCTAACATTTAACTAAATTATTAAGATACAATTTCACAAAATATAGAAAAAGGTAAGTATAGAGAGTATACTATTTGTTTATTAATAAGCCCTGAATTCAGAAAGGATTTTAACAAGATTTTTAAAAATGTTTTAAATTGATTAAATTTATATGCCATCCATTTTACCAAGTGATTTTTTATAACATTCTTTATAAAATTGAATATGCTCATAATGTTCATGCACCAATAAGTATATGGATCATTTTGGAAATATAAATGTAGACTCCAATCAGGAGCAATGTGATATTAATAAAATGGTATCAATATACAACAAGCAATCTTGTGCATTCATTTTTTTTCATATGAAGTGATCTAAAACTTCTTAGAAGATGCTTGTGAATAACTGTTAAGCCAAATGGAACAGCTGGATGTAAATGCATCTATTACAAAAATATTACAGTGCAGTTTAATTGATGTAGTTTTTAAAAGCAAACTTCAGCTATTCACAATCCAAACATAAATAAAAAGGTTATTTTTATAAACCACTTACCATATCTTCTTGCTCCATAAATGATTCCCAAAAGCAGTGCTGAGTATCTGCAGAACTTTAAATTACAGAAATGTAAACCATAAAGAATATTATGCTTAATTCATAAAAAGACTGAATTCAGACATTCCAATGTGTTATATATATTTCCACAGTAATACCATTCTGTATACTCACTATTATTATGAAGTGGTATACACATCATACGATTTATTTAGCAACCATTCAAAGTTACAACAGCACTGGGAAAAATGTTTTCCACATGGTCACATGATTAAAATTCCAATGCTTCCCAACCAGCATAGTATTTATCATAGAGTTATGTCCTGGAGTCAGTTACATGATCACTATTTGCTGGTTGGATCACAGCTGGCTTCAGACAAGCAAAGTCAATTGTTCCTTCAATTGGGGAAGGCATATTTGTTTAACAATGGCAGTGATTCGCTTAAATCAGGGGTGGGCAATTAATTTTCCCAAATATCCACGTAAGGAACTGGAATTGTTATGGAAGGCCAAACCAACTGTGAAAGAGCATAGGCATGCATGCGCAACATACATAAATGGAGGGGGGGGGGAAGCAGTCACCTTCAAAATAAAAGTAATGCAATTGTATTGAATGCATAGTGTACACTTATTTACATTTGAATTTTAACTTCTGATTGACCTCACGGGGTTGTACAAACCGAACAGTCGGAAGTAGCCTGGGGGTTGTAAAATGCTGACTTAACTTGTGACTCATTTAACAATGCCTTGCTTAGCAACTGAAATTCTGATCCCAACTGTGATCTTAAGTCAAGGACTATCTGTACGATTTTGTATACTGTACTTGTTTTTAGCAGCATAAAAGCAGTAACCAAAATGAGAATGCAAAAAGGATAATGACTTGTTTGAATACTTTGATCATGTTTTCAAAAGGTTTCCCAGGTATTTTTATTTTGTAAAGGTTTGTTGGAATGTGCTTGGGAGACAAAAGGAAGTTGCAGACTACATAACCATCATGTAAACCAGGGGTGTCAAACTCGCGTCATCACGTCGGCGTCACGTTACATATCAGGTCTTTTCTACCCTTTGCTAAACCAGATGGGGTGGAGACTGAATGTGACACATTCAGTCCACAGGCCGCGAGTTTGACACCCCTGATGTAAACAATATCTCAGCCCAGAGAAGCAGAAAGGAGCAGGAAAACATTGCAGGAAGCACCTCCTTAATTTTCTGGAGAGTAAAAATAAAGCAGGGGAGAAATACTTCCAGACTTGCAAGTCTGTCAATGTAACCTTACAAGACATAGCTAGTAGTGGTAGTTCTTGTCTAGATAACCACACAGGACTAACACATATATCCTTTGGCAAAGCCACACTGGCTTTTAAACAGCATTCAACTCAAAACTCTCCCTGATGGATGTATTTTGTTGTCATTATTACATTTCATCAGAACCTTTCCGATACAGCTAGCTTGTAGGTGAAAACCTTTTTAATTCTTTGGGCATGTCTAGATCTTGTTCAGAATTTCCTGTTAAATACTCTGAAAAGTCTAAGACACACCGGTTATAAATGCTTTATATATGCTAAATGATCTGTGATTGATATATTTATGTAGGCTATAAAGCACTGAAGTCGAAGTGATATAGCTGTGTGTGTGTGTATTTATATGCATGTATGGGTATGGCTATGTGTATATATATGCACACAAATACACACAGATACATACACACACGTGTATAATATATATACACACGTGTTTATGTATATATATGCACACACATATGTATTTGTATAGGCACATGCATACATAGGCATATATGTATATGTATACATATAGATACACACACGTACATATACCCATGCAATATACCCATGCATGCATGTATATGTGCATATCTATACATACAAAATACATACACAGATCTATCTTATCACGTTTTGCAAATTGAAGAGAACAAGACGTCGTTTGAGCCAGGGCGAGAGGGAAATTCAAACGAAAACCCGGGAAAGAAGAAGATACGTGGAAGCCTCCGGATCTGCAGGACCGAAAGGGCAGGAGACGGGCCCGCCGTTCCCCAGCCAGCCCTTCCCAATGACCTCCACGGTCACCTTCCGACTAAACGGGGGCGCCGGCTGTCCTCCCTCATTTGCAGGCCTCGCCCACCACAAAACTGAGCGCGTGCAAACTGGCGCCCCAACGGAACGCCGAAGCAGCACGCGCGGCGCCTCAGCTCACCTTGATGAGCGGAGAAACCTCCACCGGGGCAATCATCTTCTCCTCCCGGCCGAAGGAAAACGGATGTGACGCACAAAGCCGCTTAGAACGCAGGCGCGCCGTAACGCAAGAACGTCGACGTTACAAAACGGGATAGAGAGAGAGAGAGGTAGAGATAGAAAATGGAAGATCACGCTTGAATGCATTTTTTTTAATAGAGCTACGACGTTAAGAATATGCCTCTGACAAATTCCCATAGAAAGTCTGCGGCTATTTTTATTTTTAACGTTTCAAAGTATATTTAAAATCGAATAAAAGGAAACGTTTACCTTTATAATAACTTCAACATTTTTATATGGTGGTATCTTAGAATCTAATACCTTTTCCTTTTCCAATACCAAATGCTTTCCTCTATGTGCAGACTAAATACACAAACGTCTAGCAGTGTAAGCCGATAAGAATAATTTTTACTGACTGGCTCGGGAATTCTATAGCATTTATGAATTTAATCATTTTATATCAAAATAAATGGGTTTTTACACTATATATTGTTTGATGAAACAAATTATATACCATGATTAATTCGTCAAACAGTTTGAAAAGCTTGTTATTATTGATTTACTTAAAAAGAACAATATACGTTTTGAAAGATGCCAGTTGAAAATGTTTTCAGCTACTTTAAGGCACAGCTTCTTTAAAAGCTCCTTAAATTGGATCCTAAAGAAGAGAGCAAAGATACACATACAACCTGCCAAGTCCCAGGGAGAATATCACAATACAATATAATCAGTGAATATTATTAGCACAAGCAGCTGTGGGCAAATTATCCGAACTACAAGAAACCATTGCACAAGAATATTTTGAGCCCATAAACAAGGCCTGTCATTTTAAATATTTGATTTAGTGAAGTCATGTTTCATTTTGGAAAAAATCAAAGTGGTTCATTAACTGCGTAAATCATTTTAATAAATTAAGTGAATTATTTAAATTTTAAAATGTAAATTTGGTGTCCAAAACACACTAAACCCAAATGCAGTTCGCTTATGTATGCTGCCAACTGTGATTGTATAATTATGATTTATGATTTACCATGTTGCATGAACCCTGATATTCAAGGGATATCTAACTTTCTGTAAATAGGAACGACTGGGATTGAATACGTTAACTTGTTTTAAGTCAAAGCCACCCAAATCAAGGTCTACTCTTCCTGATTCAAGGTCATGATGAGTTCTCCAGAATTCTTTGTATTTCCGGTTTATTATTATTATTATTATAATAATGATGATAAAAGATATGGAGGAAACTACAAAATCAAATCTTGTTTAATTCTAAGAAATCATGATGAATTATATCAAGAAATTGCTCCTTCCCAATGTATCAGAGTGGGGTTGCTCCCAGTTCGGCACAGTTCGGCTGAACCGGTAATGGTGATTTGGCCTAGGTCATAGAACCAACTGCGACCAGGTTGGCCATGCCCCGAACTGCCCCTAGTCTCTTTTGCCATTGTCTTCACGTTTCTGCGCATGCGCAGAACAATTTTTTTAGTCAACTCAGCATGGGCGAGCATTGTACGGCGCAGGCGCATGCAAAGCATACCGGTACAGGAACCACCCCTGCAATGTAGCATCTTCCAAATGTATTTCCCAGAATATACAGGGATGGAATTTAGAAGTCTTCCTTAAAAAGTTAATGCTTACTTAGCCCCTACCCAGTGAGAATCTGTTCTTACTATGTTACAATATATGAGTTCAAAAGGTACACAAAAATAGCATGAGTGACAGTTGAATTCACCACCATAGATATTGCAGCTCATAGCAGTTGAAGGAATGTCTTACTGGACAACTTCAACTAACTGTTGTTTGTTCACAAGGGAATAGAAGGTATCTTGCAGTTCTGACCAAGTATGGAGTCATCTTGTGAGCTGAAGGTTTTTACAGTGTCGAGATCTTCTTTGGGAATGCCATCTGGAAAGACAAGATCCTCCTCTACATATAAGAAGTGTTTGATACAGACAGCTTCCCAGAGAAACAGAGGATCTCTCCAGGAAAAATGGTGAGTTTAACCTGTAGAAAAAATGATGTCTCTATGGTTTTCATAACACAAACTTGATTGAGTAACCTCTTAAAGGGTAAATATTGAGAGAATAAATTTTTTTTCTTAAAAAGATAAACCCACTTTTTTCAAGACTAATTCCAAACTACAATCTGTATATCCTGTTTCCAGGGCTGTCTTAACTCATAATGGGCACTTGCCTGTAGGCTCCACGAACATAGGGGGCCCATATTAATCTGTGTATGTTAACCCTTCAGTGCACCTTGTATTATATAAATACAGCAACCTTATGGCTTATTGAGTATTATTGTGTTTTTCAAGCCTCGTGTATTGTTCAAATGTTTATCATGTCGATTAGTTGCTGCTGCACAACATGTTTTTAATGTTTCAACACCGATTTTGTTGGAAGTGCCAATAAAATAAATATATATTTAATTTTATCAACCATTTACATTTTTATTCCTGTGAGTAGTTGTCATAGGGGGCCCAGTACACTGCTTTGCCGGGGCCCATAATGTTGTTAAGATGACCCCTGGCTGTTGCTTTTGTACAGGATGGTATGTATAAAACATGATAGCATCAAGGCTGCATTTTGTTATTTAGGAAAATAACCTGAGAATTGTTATCAACTGTCCTATCTTCTTCTAACTGTGTGATCAGAACAAAGTATGATCTGACTGAATTTATGATTCTCTTCATTTCAGGCCAGCCGAAAAACCAAAAAGAAGGAAGGTGGTGCCAAACGTGCTCAAAGGGCTTCCTCTAATGTTTTCTCCAACTTTGAACAGACACAGATCCAAGAGTTTAAGGAAGTAAGAATATTTCTCTTTAGGGTGGTTTTAACTGCACATGGCTGCTATTTTCTCTCTCTCTCTCCCTCTCTCTCTCTCTCTCTGCTGGTCCCCTTGGCTAGGAAATGCAGATGAGTACTGCCTTCTAAGGTCTGATACTACTGGGCTGGGGAAACCTTTACCTTACATCTTGCAGACCCTACACCCTCCTACATTGGAAATGAAGCCCTCAACGTGCCAAGCCAAGCCCAATGTAGCCCTCAAATCCATAAAAGCTGATTCCACTAAGCCTGGTTTTCTCAGACTTGGCAACTTTTAAAATATGTGAACTTCACCTCACACTTGCTGACTAGGGAATTTTGGGAGTAGAAATCCACACATCTTAAAGCTAAGATTGAGAAACCTTAATCTATATTATTGAAGCAATCATTAGTTTCCCTCAAATTTGTCCTATCAATGGCTATTAATTATGAGGTCAGTGTTTTTTCCATAGCTACCATACAATATGTCATATAACTACAATATTCGTGGTTCTTGGAATCAAGGGAATTACTGTTCCCTCAATTTAAGCTGATTATTTAGACATGCAAATGTTCCATTTCTGTTTGCCCAAATAGCTAAATTTAAGAGCATAGCTAAAAGATGGAGGAGCCTATTCAATAACGATTCTATCTTCATGTAGAATAATTTGTAACTTTAATTCTGGAAGTATGTTTGAATGTTTTGATAAGAAAAAAATTGAAGTCGACAGCTCTAAATGTCAGCTTAACTATCACATTTTTGCGTTTCCAAATGTTGGAATATAGAAAAGCCTCTCATGTCAATATTCTAACCACTGAAACACATGTGACCTAGACTAAAGTAAGTATGATTTGGGTTGGATGATATTAGTAACTAACAGATACATAATATTTTTTTAAATAGGCTTTCACCCTAATTGATCAGAACAGAGATGGCTTCATAGATAAAGAAGACCTAAAAGATACTTATGCATCATTGGGCAAGTTATGAAATTATTTCATCTCAATTTAAAATTAGTTTTTTCCTTTGTTTTGTAATCTGATACAGTAATAATTACACTTAGGAAAACACAAGGAACAGAAACAAATTTCAATAAATTAGAGTAGCTTTAAAACCAGACTTTTGTAGAGCAACAGATGGTAAATATATTTTCTGCTCTTAATATAATTTAAATATAAATTACAATAATTTCTCAATCTATTTCCAAGTATATTATCCTATTGATTCATGGAGATTGCAGATAAGTTCAGTTTAAAATCTACTTTTATTATTAATTGCTTGAGCTCTTTATGTTCTTTTAAGATGATTAAAAATTGAAGGGGAATGGGTAATTAGAAATTGGAATTTTTTGAAACTGGTAAAATTACTTTGCTGGTATTTATAAAAATTGGTAAATTTGCCATCAACAAGAGTCATGTAAATCTGATATAGCCAAAGACAGATGCAATTAATATCTTTTTTTTGATTTTAGGTAAAACAAATGTCAAAGATGATGAATTAGAGTCTATGCTTAAAGAAGCTACAGGACCTATTAATTTCACCATGTTTTTGAACCTATTTGGGGAAAAGTTAAGTGGTAAGTTTAGCACTAGTTTATGAAGCCATTTCCCCCAAAAAAGTTAGCCTGAATTTTCCTGTTTGTCCTGAATTAGGACTATGAGAGCTTAATAGTAATCCTACAAATGTCCTTATTTGGCGAGGCTGTCCTTTTAATAATAGTGGCAAAAAATTTAAAATAAATAGAAATAGGAAATGTTGAAAACTTTGGGGATTGCCAATTCAGCCTTCACCAATTTTGATGTGAGCTGATCCACATAGATCCGTAAACTTTTGAATTTTGTGATGGAATTTTCACTCAAAGTATATTCAAAATTATATTTAATACCAAATTTGGTTTGGAAAATGAGTATCGCACTGGAAAACTGAGAGAAGCATGAATTGATTTATTTGGAAATGAACTTCACCTGGAGCTCCTAATTCCCATTGTCCTAATTTTAATTTTCCAAACTAAAGCAATTGTTTCCCCTTTAAACAATCCCTTTTTATAGATTAGTGATTTGTCAACCCATCAAGGAACCATAGAGAATGCTGAGCTCCTTTCATCTAGTCCTGTGAGGCATTTAGCCCTTAGAACTGCAACAAAGTATTGGAAACCATTAAAGCTGATGCTGAGTCCTCTAATCCAGCATTTTAAGGCTCACAAAGAACAAGAGTTCCAACAAATCCAACTGTATCTCATTATTTTCTGCAGGTACAGATACTGAAGAGACTATACTGAATGCATTTAAAATGTTTGACCCAGACGCTAAAGGCAACATTAACAAGGATTAGTAAGTATTAGATGGCAAAAAGCTCATCGGGAGTCAAGTGCCATAAATTAAAATAAATTTAAAAATAAACAGCCTTTTATTATGAAGCAATCCATATACTGTCAGTTTGGTTTGAACATAGCAGGGATGATACCTCAACAAGTTTCTGTCTGATTGCATCTACGTTAGAAATAGAATCTAATATTATTTAAAGTGCAAAAAGTTATGGCAAAGTAATGAAAATTGCTCTCAACTTCTTTCTCAGTTCAAAGCTTTGGTATTAACCTTTGAAAGTCTTAAAGACAGTTGACCTGAAGAAGCATTTGTCCCTTTAAAATGTCTGCTCTGCTCAGATTGTTACTTCTGATTTGCACTCTTTCCGCAAATGTTCCCTTCTGGAAAGGAGCTAAATGAGAAAATCAAATCAAATCACTTCATAAAAGCCAAGAGATAAATAGATAGATTAGATAGATAGATAGATAGATAGATAGATAGATAGATAGATAGATAGATAGATAGATAGAGATAGATGACAAGTATATATATCTTAAATATAAGACATATAACAGGGAATATGAATGAAGTAAAGGATGTACAGCAATAAAAATATAAGAATAGAATAGGAAAAAATAACATACAGTTCACACATAAGTAGTTTAGTTTATTGTTGATTGATTAGTCTAATGGCCATGTCAAATAAAACAAGGTAATATAGCATATTGGGATATAAAATATTGAATGAAATAATCAGGTAAAATGATTGCCAATCAACCTTTAACAGATTAACAGAGTTGGAAGGGACCTTGCAGGCCATCTAGTCCAACCCCCTGCCCAAGCAGGAAACCCTACATGTGCCTCTACCTAGGATCGAACTCACAACCTCCTGCTTGTGAGGCAAGAGCTCCACCTCTAGGCCACAGCAGCTTCAAGTTGAGTGGCTACAACTCAATTTGGAAGTCTTTTATATGGTCCATGTGTTTGCACTGTGAAAGAAGACAGTTTATTTACAAGTAAAATCAGAATATTCAATTAAAAAATATACAGGCCCAAACTGGGCAACCTAAGAAGAAATTCTTTGGTTCTTATCAAATAAGAGGCAAAATTGTCCTCTGTGCCTGGAGATATCTTCAGAATGAGGAAGGGGATGAGAGTCATCCTAGAGCAGTGATGGCGAACCTATGGCACGGGGGCCATAGGTAACACGTGAAACCATTTCTTAGGGCACATGAGGCGTTGTCCTGTCAGCTCCAGCACGCTTGTGTGTGCTGGCCATCTGATTTAGGCCTTCTTTTGAGGCCATTTTTCTCCTTCTGGAGTCTTCAGGGAAGCTCCTGAAGCCTCTGGAGTTGGGGGGGAAGCTGTTTTCACCCTTCCCAGGTTCCCTGAAAGCCTCTGGAGCCTGGGGAGGGTGAAAAAAGCAGGGGGTCGCGCACATAGCATTATGGATGCTGCACACACACCCTGTGCTCCCCCTGCTTTTGGCATGCGAGCCAAAAAAGGTTAGCCATCACTGTCCTAGAGTTCCTGTTTATAACCAGGTTCAACTAAGGCAAAAACATGACAAACCTGAATACATGTTCTGATAGAAAGTAAAAATTGTCATGTAATGTTTCTAGATCTCTAATCTAGAAAGATGATATCTTCCATGCTGCCATTCAATCATCAAGTAAATTAAGACATCCACACAGACATATAAAACATATGTTGCAAGCAGAGGTGGGTTGCTCCTGGTTCGGCCTGGATTGGGTGAACAGGTAGTAGCAGCGGTGGGAGGCTCTGCCCGTCTGCCCAGTTGTTTCTGCACATGTGCAGAAGCATCGGCGTCCACCCCAAAACCAGTAGTAAAAAAATTAGCAACCCACCACTGGTTGCAAGTAATGTACAAGACTTCAGTGGCACTTAGCTCATTGACAGAAAGGTACAACTGGGCTTTTGTTATACAGAAAACATTCTCCCATGTAGTAATGGACAAATATGTATTTTTTTCATGCAACCATTTATAACATTTTAAAACAAATCTCCTCTTTGTTTCTTCAACAGTATAAAACGCTTAATGATGTCCCAAGGCGAAAAGTTTACAACAGAAGAGGTCTGTATTTTTAAGAAAGCTGTTTTTTTTAAAAGTGGAGAGGAACTTTTAAAAATGCAGTCAGGATCATCCCAATTAAAAATCAAATTCTTTAACTGGGATATTTATTATGGGGTTATGCCAAACAATTGCCAACAAGTTCAAAATGGATTTCTTGAAACAAAGAGCTATTGTTCCAAACTCATTTAAACCGGAATTTCACAATTATAACACACTTGAATAAATAAAACATTGAAGGTAATAATGTAAGGATCCATGGATCTGCCTTACATAATCCAGATCACTGAAGCATCTGCCACCCTGCTGAAATCAAATGACAGCAGCTGTTCAAGTGAGGGGTGCTAAACTCTGAATGCCACAGATTAAAATTCATTTGCTTCTGTCTGCAACATGCAAATGTTATTACTGAGTTATGAATTCTTTGATAAAGGGCTGGCTCTAACTGAAAATAAAAAGATTGCCAAATTTAATCTAAAGAAAGTGCAGATGATTTCTAAGCTCTTTTGTACTTCTAATCAGTAGCTAATGTAATACGTACTTAGTGGACATACAAAATTATTGTTCTTTAGAAAAATTAGTTAATCATTATTTTCATTACTTATTTTCAGGGGAAAGGTAGCTAATGGAGCAAGTTCCTTTCATTAAAAGTTATTTTTGTCCTAATAAATGGAAATTTAGTTGTGTGAAAAGTTTTATGGAGAGCTCCGAGATAGCAACTTCTAATTTTGTTATTTTTGTAAACAAAATGTACGCTTTTTTGAGTCTAGCAGGAATTTTTAGTGGACATACTTCTACAGTTTCTAACTTTAAAGGCTGAAGAATTACTTGCAGGGGTCTTTGGCCTTGTCCTGCTCAAATGTCTTGGGTAAATTCTTCCTTTTTCTATTGTTGTACAGATAGATCAGATGTTTCAATGCTCCCCCATTGACTCGGCAGGAAATCTGGATTACAAAGCTCTCTGCTACACCATTACACATGGAGATGAAAAAGAATGAAATTCATAAGCTGTGTTAACATCTGTCACATTAATTAAACAAAATGACAAAACATTTCTTGCTTTCTCTGTGATTTGAAACACTTGTTTAAACAGCCATCTTTCCAGGTATTGAATTGATGTTATTAACAAGGTCACTTGAAACACACAAATCCATTATATCAGTTGTGTTTCTGTGCCATTGAACAGTTAAAAAAAGAGAGAACAGTTATAGAGTTATATTTATTGCAGCATATTGCATTTTAAATATACCTTGAAATTATGGTAGCATTTATTGCAGGGATACTTTTGTGCAGCTGAAATACTCAATTGGTACATCTTTGTATATTCCAGATGGTCATTCAGTCTTCCTTCATGTTGAATATTTGAAACTGTGCAACAGTAGAAGTCGCATAGGCTGTTGTAGCAGAATACTTGTTCTAGTTTTATACACAGTATTTAACATAGCAGCCACTTGGAAATGTGCAAGTGTCTGCATCACTTAACTATCTGCCAGTGAATGTAATTGAGATTTAAAATTCAACCAAAAATAGATTAGGGTTAGGGTTCATGAAAAAAAAATATTTGCCCTGAAATATTCCAAACAATCTATTATACTGTTACTTGTGTGTGTTGAACAGAGACAATGAGACACATTGTTTTGCTGTGATTAAAAGAGACCTAGCTTCTAGTCTGAGAGCTAGTTTGGTGTGATGGTTAAGTAATCAGGTTAGAAATCATCAGATTGTGAATTCTAGTCCCACTGTAGGCACAAAACCATCTGGGTGACCTTGGGCTAGTCACTTTCTCTCAGCCCCTACAAAGAGGCAATGGCCAAAGCACTTCTGAAGAACCTTCCCAAGAAAATTGCAGGGACTTATCCAAGTAATCTCCAAGAACTGGACATAACTGAACCAAAAGGGAGAGGGGAGTCTAGTCTACCCTCAGGGACCAAAGCTCTCTGAGTGAGTTGGACCAATCAATGTCAATGTGAGTTGGGCCTTCAAGACTGATCAGACTAAGAATCCAATCTCATGTACGTCAGCTCTGCTTTTATTATAAAGCTATAGTAACATCTTATAAGACCGCCTACTACCCCATACATCCCTACGACCGACTCGCTCCCACGGAGAGGGTCTTCTCCGGGTGTCGTCGACCAGGCAATGCCAGTTGGCGGCCCCCAGGGGGCCTTCTCTGGTGGGTCCAACCCTCTGGAACGGCCTACCTCCCGATCTCTGTACCATCTCGGACCTCCGCTTGTTCCGCCGGCAC
>JAPKID020002460.1:0-13303 GCA_026931265.2 Tropidonophis doriae | reverse complement strand
AGCATTGGGGGGGGGAGGGTTGGGGAGGGTGGAAGGCAGCTTTAAACGTTGAGCAGTTAAATTTTGCTTACTTTTCAGTATGGAGAGAAAAGCACACCATGCAGTCCTAATTGGCAGTCTTTCCTGCGTAATAAAATATTGAAGGTCACAAACATGTTGGTTTTAGTAGAAACTTGTTTTCTGTAACATACATGTATTATGTCTTGTATTTGTAATGTATATGCTTGCATACTGTAAGTGCTTTTTGTTCCCTGCAACTGACTTCCTGTGGCACTGTTATTACGGTCTGTAAAATATCTGGCAAATGTCAAAACCTGTGATCCTTGCCATTTGAACTCTTATCAATCTGCAATCTATGGGCATCGAATTTATCCTGGAATCGAGTTGTAAAGAGCTATAAAACTGACACATTTGATATGCCCCCCTTCTGCCTAAGAAAGTATCTCACCTTTGATCTGTGCCCTTCACAACAGGGAGCCAAATGGCCAATCCTGGGAACAGAGGAAAGAGATAATGCTGATAAGGCTAGTGAGGAGTATTGTAAAGCCAGGATATTATTCTATGATGTTTCTAACTATATAAAAAGGAGCTACACCTTCTCTGAAGGGTAGTTCTTCCCTGTATATCCTTGGGGTATGTTGGGAACAACTGCCCATCATGTCTTTAAACTTTGATCAAAGATTAAATGTTGATTGTTATTCAAGCCTCAGTTTAAGTCTCATGTTTGGCTCATTGTGACTTGGATGTTTTCTCAAACTTTTATGGGTCTCACTGTATTCTCAAACCTTATAATATCTCATCTTTGTATATTGATAACGTAATCCAATCTAGCATTAACAGCTTTAAAGGCTATTTCTCTTCCCAGTCATATTAACCATCCTACCAATAGGAAACCCCATTGCCACCATGGGAAAATTTGGGTGTAAGTTGCAGAATAATTACATCGGCCACCAACCTTATGTAAACATTTCCTGAGCGTGAAGATGCCTTTGCTGTATTAGCTCGATTTCTAACTGTTCACAAAAATGTCTGTGGAGATTGTCAATTCACCCATGTCATGGTTGTCCCAAAGGTGTTTTTTTTTTCAAGGGGCAACTGGACTTTCTGGTTTTTATTTGAAGACATTTCGCTTCTCATCCCAGAAGCTTCCTCATCTCTGAAGAAGCCTTAGAGCTGAAGAAACAGCTGAAGACGCTTCTTGGATGAGAAGCAAAACATCTTCAAAGAAAAACCAGAAAGTTCAGTTGCCTCTTGAAAAAAAAACCTGTTCACAAAAATGTTATTCACTATTAAGATTTGAGAAGATTTAAGAATTAAGAAATATTAAAGATTTAAGAACAACAAAACCATTGTTTTGTTCTATGGGGTATTACAACTCTGTACTCAAATGATATCCAAATGATGTCAAAAGGTTTTTAATGAGACCATAAAACTTGATTGGCAGTAAACTGATCCAAAATGCAAAATCTGTCTTAGTCCATGAACTTAAAGATTTACAGTATGATCAATAATGTCTAGGTCAGATGATCAGAAATATGATTTTAGGATTTTTAATTATACTGATTTTTTTTGTCTTTGTTATTGTAATTCTAAAGAAGTCTTGCAATTGTGGCAGGCAGAAATTAAATAAAACAAAAAACAAAAGTTTCTAGATGGTATTATCCCAAAATGTAAGTTTATCAGGAGAACCTGTATCAAAATGAAAGTTTTATTCAAGTTTGCCAGTTTTACCTTGCAGTCATAATGGTGTAACCACAGCTGAGTTTTGATTAAAAGAAAGAGCCATGCCTCTGCAATGATATTTTAAAAAATGTAATTTCTAATTGTTTATAATGGCTTTTTATTTTTATCTATTTGATTAAATAGATTAGAATAAGTTAATTTGATTAGAATAAGTGAAAATAAATTATTGTTTAAATAAAATCTCCAAGATTGTTTTTCCCAGAATATCTTTAATTCTTAATCAGTCTGCTTAACATACTTTAAAATATTAGCACATGAATATCTCTACATGAAGTCTTGAAGTAATGTTCTGTTCGATCTGATGGAGGGGCATGTTCCAGATCTCATCTACTAGAAAATTCCATGGAAGCACCTAGGAAGAGCCATTTTCCTGACATTAGGTTTGCCCCACTCCTACTGGCCTTTTGGAAACCTGGATTTGCCATCTAATTGGGAACACTAGCAGTATGGGTGAGCCTACTTTGTGGCTGATCTGAATGTGTGTTGTCATGAATGTTATAGCTAGTTATTTGTTTTTTTTAAAGTTGTTTTATTCTGCATTTGTTTTTGATGTTATGTATATGAGATAAGTGGCCATATAAACTTGCTAAATAAAACAAACATATGAAAATTATGGTAAATAATTTGTCTTCTATGGGGTTTGTAATTTTGTAAACAAAACTCAATCTGGTAACAGAAGTTGGAAAAGAGAGTAGAAAAGATGGGGAAAAGTAAGTGAAGAAATACATCCAACATTGTAAGGAAAAATCTTAACTGAATTTAAAAGGCATGCCTGTTCCAGCCAGTAATTAAAGCAAAATGCCTCTAGAAACTTTGGCAGAATTGTTTAAAAATGGAATCCAAGAAAACTTGAATACCGTATATTATCCCTATGGGACAAATCAGACACTTAGCAAATGGTAAAATAATTCCTGTGAAAGGTGAAATTTCCCAAAGCTGTAATTGTTAGGATACCCAATTTTATTTAGAGATGAAGGTTAGGCATAGATGTAAATTTTCTACACTACTCATCTGTTCTTCAGCGTTTCCATTTCTTATACTGGGGAACACTGAATGCTGTAGCTGCATTAGCATCTTCTCATGCAACTTCTATTTCCTTTTTTGAGAGCTAGTTTGGGATATTGGCTAAGGCAGCAGGCTAGAAATGTGGATGGTGAGTTCTTAGTTTTGCCTTAGGAATTAAGTCAGATAGGTTACCTTTCACCAGTCATTCACTCTTCAGCACCGGGAAGAAGGCAAATGGCAAAATCTTGCCAAGGAAACTGATGACTTGTCCAGGCAGTTGCCAGAAATCAACAATGATTCAAAGACACAAAAAGAAAAATCCTTTTCTTATAATTTTTAAAGTTTTATAATTTGGGCACTAAGTATTTGCCTTTTACTTGAGGTAGTCTGATACGTAATAGCTTTAATTTCTTTTTGAATCAAAGCTTGTATGTAAACTTTGCGTATATAAAATACAGGAATCTTGGAATGTTTATAGTAAAAGGACATAGGCTTACATTCTTTGCAGTAGTAATGAAAGTGCAGTGATTTCTATTTTGGCGAGATTAGTATTAATAAGATGCTGTTTAGCGTAAGTGCCCATTTTCAGTGGTGGAAATCACTACAGTGTAGATAGGTTCCTCACATCTCTAAATGCAAATTCAGTGCATGGAATAATATGGGTGAGCGAGCAGGAAATAGCCAGTGAAGTAGCTGGGCTAATATCTAAATACACTGCCGGAATTATTTCATTGATCAGCTGAGGTTAGGGGTAGAATAGAAAAAAATGACTATATGTAGCAGCAGTGAACTGAGGAACATTGGGAAGGGGGTGGTAGTTTTGGGAAAAATGACCCCCACTGATAGAAGCCTGCATGAATCCCATTTTCTCTGACTGAGTATAGATCAGGGGTCAGCATCCTGTTGGTCTGGAGCTGCATGTGGCTCTTTCATCCCTCTGCTGCAGCTCCCTGTCGCTAATCAGCTCCACAATAGATAGGGCTTTTGGTTAAGACAGGTAGAGGAAAAAGGATGCTGCACTAGGAGGAGACTCTATGGTGGGGTAACCGGACTTTCTGTTGGCTCCAGAACTGAACTTCCTTTTAGGACCTTTGTGGCTCTTTGAGTGTTTTAGATTGCCAAACTCTGGTATAGATGGAGAGAACGTAAGAGGGAAGGACTTACAGCATTCTATAGAGTTGAAGAGAAAAAAATTATCTACACAGACTTTCAACCAGCCCAGCTTCCTCTCAACCCCACAAACAGTAATGAAAAAATAAATGCCCACAGTTGTTACCTGCATTTCTTTTTAAATTTTGTTTTAAATAAAGTTAATTTTTGGAATCCTCTCTGATCCTTATTTATGTTTGTTTCTTTTCCAAGTTTTCTTTCCTGAAGAAAGCTTGTGCAGTGAATTTTTATCATGTTGCATTTTTTTTGCAGTAATCATGATTTTGGTGCCTACATGGAGCCAATTACTGCATCACTTTTGATTGGAAAGAATAACAAAAATTACAATTATTTCTTCCATCGCAAACTGAACACAAATTGTTTTAAGAAACAATCCTTCCATGCAGTAACACAGACCTATTAAGAATATGCAATAACACAAAAATAGAAATAGATTTTAAGAAATTCAATATAATGTATTCTAGATCACAGTATAAAAGTTCAATTTTACAGTAAGACTACCTAGTCACGAAGAAGCTTTAGGAAGGGATTTTGTATTTCAAATTAGTGCTAACATACTTTGCTTTTTCATACAATTACTAGTTTTCCGTAGCAAGCACTAATGAAAAATTAGGTTCATAGATTAGAAAGTGAAATGCTTTTGCAGATAAGAAAAAGTTTATGAGTTTCTGATAGAATATTGTTGTAGAGTAGACCATTGCAAATTATAGTTTATTTGCCATTGTGGAGCTTGATAGTCAGCCTGCAAACCAGTTCATTTCCCTCCAAAGTACAGGCCTTGGAAAAAATAATCAGTATTTATTTGCTAACAATGACATAAAATACATCTTTATATAATTTTTTACAAATTAAAAGATGAATTGAAAAAAAGTGAAAATACACTTAACTTTTTAAAATTTAAATTCTAGAAATTAGAATTCTGAAAGTTTCATTGTTGACTATTGTTTTGAGGAGGGATGTTATTTGTTTCAGAGTTTTCCAAATTTTGGTTGGGATAATATATTTGGCAAGAGGGAGAAGGGCAATCTCAAGCACACCTGAAATCTTTATGAATCTTTTGGAAAAAAAACTCCTTGAGAGCAAATCGTGTACATTTCTTTGCCAAGTGATGAAAGGGAAAGCTGCAATAGGTCAAACATAATATTTACAATTTCTCTCGCACGCACGCACATACACACAAACACAAAATAGATCATGGGATAAGAAACTATACTCCTGAATATTTAATCATTCATGTACATAAAACTTTCAATTTCAAATATTCAGTCTCAACCCACAATTTGCCTAGGCAAGCCTCTTCCCTTCTGTCCCTCCACCCTTTCTCAAAATTCCATGTTGCTATTCTCTTAATACATCCTGAACACTGCAAGACAATCTAACCATAGCCTTTTTAAAAAAATAAGTAATCTTCTACAAATTAATGAGTCTGTGAAATGTATTCCATTTTTCTATCAGAATTCCTTTGGCCGATTTGAAGCCAGAGCAATGGTTTATCAATGGGAAGATTGCCTATCAACTAGGCCAACTTTAGGTCTGAACTTGAAGACTAAAATTCAGTTATGACTATCCTACACTAATGAACCAGTTTCTTATTTTACCAATGACCAAAATTATCTGGAGCTATTAAGAGCCTGAACATCAGTGGCATGATTGGAACTTTGCATTATGAGCATTTCTTCTCTATGGAGATCTCAGATACTTCAGTGCTTCTTGGATACAACTCAACCTAGCCATCTCCAAGCATATTTCTATGCCACTTTTTGACATATTGTTATAAAACATTTCTTTTAAAGGAGAAATCATGGTCATCTTCAAGATACTTAATTAAAACCTAGCATGCGAATAGAAAAAAAAGAGACAAAACAAGATACTGGCAAAAAGATGCTTCTTTTCTCAAAGGAGTGATGGCAATACCAGTTCACACCAACCAAAGAAAGATTTAACTTTCCTAGAGACAGGACCTGCTTGTTTCCATTTACTTATTTCAAGGCAAATTTGTGTTGCAACACAATTACAGAGTAAAGGCATGTCAATTTTTCCTCCAGCTCAAAATTTGGAATATTTTTTAAAAAGAAGACACCATTCTATAATTTGATTACAGTATATTGCATCCTCAAATTTTAAGAAGTTACCACCCTATCTGACATCCACCTCCCAAATGGGTAGGGCCGACTACCCATCTTTCCCTATTTGGCTCCTTTTCATAAAGACTATCACATACACAAACTTCGCATCAGCATCTAATTTTGGAGAACGATTGCTTTTTCTTCTGATGCAGAATCACGTACGTTAACTCAAAGGAACTTGGGTGTCGGGAGAAAAATGATGTAGATTTCTGCCAATCTTTAGTAAGTGACGTAGGTTTAGGACCCAGAATCAGTGTTTTTCATCACCCTTAGTAGATTTTTTGATTGTTCATTTCTCTCAAAGGTTTTGGGAGATGCTGAAACTTCATGAAGTATATTAAAATTATGGAATTATACAGGTTTTCTATAGTCCTTCCAAAAGGAGATAGGGTCACTTTATGAGGCAGTCAGTAAACCTACAGGTGTCAAGTGCTGGCATCCAGCATAATTCTGACTCTAGCTGAGCAACTGGCGAATTTCTTTGTGCATGTGACAGAGGAAGTCCACATATGAAGCCCCCCCATTCATGCTCTTATCTTCCACCAAGAAGTGTTTGAACAGTAGATCCAGTTTGTCTTCTTGCTTCACAATGATAAACTGAAAGCAAAAAAAAAAAAAGATATATAATTTGGAAATAAGTCTTTTGCCCTCTGCATTTAATGTAGCCACATTCTGACAGTGAAAGCAACAGAACAATCCATGCCCAAGTTTGAACCACCACAAGCCCATTTAAGACGGCTATTGTTTCTTTTAAATCAGATTTTTATACACTTTTTAATGCCTGGGAATTATAAAAGATAATCATTTTTGTTATAATCATAAAATCAAAACCATTTACCTTCATGTAGCGGGATCTTTGAGCCTGGAATACATCAATAGTGGATCGTACTCTTTTGGAAAACAGATTGTCCAAAACTGGTAGTGTGCACTGTAACAAAGTTATGGCACATCAGATCGGGGACCATTTAATTCATTAATTAAATGAATTTAAAAAATATAGGTCACATCAGTTACATTATACAAATCCTATTACAAAGAGGGAAGATACTTGAAATGGTCTGGAATGTTCCACAATAATGAAAATGAAGGAGAACAGCACAGCCTCAGTGAAAGCTAATATTTCCTTAATGCTGGCCTTTCATTTCCTTGATCATGATCCTGCCAAAATATTATTATTTATTGAAATACATTTAAAATTTTAATGTTACCTTGTAGAAAACGGATATATCCAAGGTCAGATATGACACAGACTAAAATTAAGGCAATTTTCTCTTTATCCAATCCTAACTTACCATGGAGCTATTGATCTGGCTGAAAGATGAGACTCCAAAGAGGTTTTGGATCAGCCCTTGTTGAATGTTTACTCCTACCCACAAAAATATATTCAGGCCATTTTCTAGTAGGTATATGTCACCCTTGGAGAGACGTTCTTCTGAGTTTCTGATTGCTATTGGTAAGGAGTCACTGCTGTAATCTATTTTGGTCTGTAGAATAAAATGGAAGTTACTATCTCCTGGGTATATATAAAACACACACACACAGACATATTTCACAGTAGTACTTAACCAGGAATAATCCTTGACATGTAGCCATGGAACTTTTGAAAACTAGCTAAATAATTCTCAGAGGTCCCCATTTAAAATGTAAAAGACATAAGAATTAATTGACAGTAGACTACTCTAGTGAATGGGGAGCTTAGAATGCACCATACATACTTTTTTGGGTTTTTTACATGGTATATTCTACATAAATTCAGATGCAAAACACAAAATGGTTATTGGTCAGTGGTGCCTGATTCGGTTTGGCACCTCACGGGCATCCTGCCATCAAAGGCTGGGGGGGAGGATGAAAGAGTAATAAAGCTGTATGTGTATGTGATGGGAAATTGGGAGGGGGGTAGGAAATGACAGGCAGCCAGATTCTGTTTGTACCAACATCCCATAGCCAGGCACTCTGAGAAAATGTGGATTACCCCCAAACATCTCAGTGTTCTCAAAACATCTTGGCGAGCTCTGGTTGATTGGAAAGGGACTAGTCATGGGTGTGTGTGTGATGGGCTGTGTGTGAACCTTTTTTGGGTCTTGAGAAGCGCAGGAGAATTCAGAGCTGGCTTGACTTTACTGCAACCAACACCATTTGGTTAAAGCAAATTGAGTCGTAGGTCCTTTTTTCCTAAGTGATTAGTTTGGAGAAAGTCATTATTTGACTATATAATATATTCCAAGGGATATGTATAATTCTAATTTTCTTAATTCTGGACTCCAGTTTACCTCATGATGGTACTCTCTAAGGAAATATTATTCAGAACTAAATCATGAGGCCTTCATTTAAATTTATATTAAATGCCAATCAAGTATAATTTACATTTTAGTATAATTATACCACATAAAATGTTTGTGTTTTTTTAAAAAAAGAATGTTGTCTGTAGTTCATAGAATGACTCATGTTGCATATATATACTTCCATAACAAATCTGTAAAGAAATATTAGCATAACAATGTCACCAGCCACCTTGTGGACCATTTCCCCCCCAAAGTTTTACATTTTGGTGCTCCTCTATGAATGTCAAATGTCAGTTTAAAATATTTTTTCCAGAGCATTCATCATAGGGGAGGTCAAGTTGCCAACTAGGGAAATAGTACATTCTGCCATTTGGCAAATAATTTGAATGAGAATTTTCCAAAATAAAAGTAAACAGCAATTTCCCCACATTTGTACTATCCCACCAAATAAAAATTCTTTTTAATTACATTAATTTTTAGTTGAGTCTATACTTTAGACTTAGACAATTAAAATCCGTCTATATTTAGAAGCCCTCACCAGTGGTAACAGTCTAGGATAAAAGAAAACATGAGTTTCTGCAACATCCATAGAGCTGATTAGCTGGCGGATGTAGGAGCGATCATCAGTGGTGACTTCGGACCCAGGCTGGAGCACATCACTTTTCAAAACACAGTTCAAATACACTGGGAGCAGTTTCATACATTCAGGAAGAATCAGCTAAAAGTAGCAAGAAATTTTAAAAAATCATTCTTGGGGTAGGAAAAGGTCAGTATATTAGTTTTAGTTTTTTTTAAATTCACCCTCACCACTCAATTTTGGCTTAAATTTAAAGAAAAGCTAATATTCAATTCAATTCTAGCCTTGCAACTATCTCATAAGTCTGTATTTAGATACAGAGTCTTCCACTTATAACCATTCATTTTAGCAACCATTCAAATTTACAATGGCACTGGAAAAATTAACCTATGACCATTTTTCACAGTTACGATTATTGCAACAGCTCCATAATTACGTGACTAAAATTTGGATGCTTGCAACTGGTTCATATTTATGACAGTTGCAGTGTCCTGGGGTCATGGGATCAGCTTTGTCAACCTTCTGACAAGCAAAACCAATGGGGAAGCCAGATTCACTTAACAGCTGTGCAATTATCTTAACCAGAATTCAGTCTCCTGTTTCTATTCTGATGCTTAACTAAACCAGCTCTCATGAACCATACAACACGTAATATTCCAACAACAGACAAGCACTTGCAACTACTCTGAGAATATCCTTAGATTTCCAGATTTGTTAACTGGGGAGATACAACTGTGGAAATATATGCTTTGGGTATTTCTGAATTGCTGTTTTCTGCAGTTTAAGGCTTGCATGGTGAGTAGGCTGTGCAAAACAAACAGGTAACGGCCACAAACCATGCTTTATTAAAGCCCATCCAGGCATGAACACGTTTCAAATATTCCATAATTGAGAATCTGCATGGTTAAGGATTAAGGTATTAGACTGGCTCTGAAAAGACCTTCAGCCAGGGCCAATCATTCTGCTCCAGCCCAACCCACCACAAGTGTTAAGAGTGCCAGGCAACCCCCCCCCCCTCCAGATCTACACGCAGAAGTTCCAAATGCCTGTTTCTTGCTAAAGCCTATGCACAGGAATCTTCTCAGACTCAGCACCTGGGTAATCTAGATAAGGCTTAATAGCATTCCAGGCTGGTTGGACTTTGTCCTTTTGGGGTTGCTAGGGTCTTTAAGCTAAATCCTCCTCCTAGCTCTGCTGCTCTCTTCCCTCCATAGTTAGCGTTAGTAGAAAAAGTGGCGAAGGGAATGCTGTTTACCCTATCTTGAGCTTCTGTAGGAAAAATGGCCATAAATATGATCAAATAAATGCAATATGATATAAATACTGTCCTAAGTGTTTGTATGTACCATTATAAGAGAAACCAGAATATCATATGGACTTGATTAAGCAATATATTCAGGTAGTCCTCAATTTACAACTGGACACTTAGTGACTGTTTGAAATTCTGACATCACCTCCCCAAAGCCACTTATTTGAAGTTTGAATGGCTAGCCCTGCCTCCTTGATAACAGCCGATTACATTTGCGTTTTGAGTACTTAGCAACTCTCCTGCACTTAAGGCTGTTTGCTATGGTCATTTAACCATGATATTTTTTTTACTTTTTTTTTTTTTTTTGCCATAATCTGGGCATTTGTTTTTGGTTTCTTGGAAAATAAAACCCACTATAGATTTATTTAAAAACTGCCATGTTCACTTAATAACTGTGGCTTTTGCTTAATGACCATGGCGATTCAGTTAACAACTTTCATAAAAAAATATTATAAAATTAAGTGCAGTCATGTGATGAACTGCTTAACAACTGACATGATGTACGACCAATCTCAGTGCCCTAGTTCAGGATTAATATCCATCTCCAAGTTGCAGAAGTTACCTGTCCAGCAGAAGAAGGGCTAGCACAGTTTTTTCGATAGCATGCTAAGATCTGGGCACACTGATTGATCAATGTATCTCTCACGGTTTTGACTGGATTGTTCAGTACTCCACGATATGCTTCAGGAAAAAAAAGGGCCCTGATTAGAAAAGCATTTAGCTAAGCTATACATCTGTTAAAGGAAATTATTAATATTGAGTCATTGGATACGAAACAGGCAGCAAATAAATTTCATAATAAATAAATAAAATAATATGGGCAATCAGTTGTTTTCACACTGACGTCCACTGTCAGTATGCTTATCTCTTAAAATCAATTATTTATTTACAACTCTATCTGCAGCACTGGAAGAATCCAGGAAGATTTTTTTCTTGCAGCCTGTCACTAAAAGCTTTTTGTGCTCTCAAAAGAGCAAGGTTTCCCACCCATGAAACAATTACAAGATCGTCCTTACCAAATTTAGCCAAAAAGTTGATAAGTGTGTCTGTCTCACAGTTCCTATAAAGATCAGCCAGCTGTGTGCAGCAGTTCAGGGAGAGATTGTGAATGCGCAGACGCCTCTGTCCTGCACAACTGGTATATAATACAGCACACTACATGAGAGAGATTTATAAGCAGAGCTATTAAAATGTGTACATCCAAGATTCAGTCAACTCCTAGCATCCCATTACTATCTATGTAGACTATGGATCTACTATCACTGGTATGTTCTTGGGCTATGGGTAGCCCAAGAACATACCAGTGATTTTCAGACAGCTTTCAATAGGAACTGATGTGATATGCCTCAAATACGTTCAAATTATTTGGCAGGGGGAGAGCATATAGAACCAGGAAAAAGAGAGCCTATGATCTTAAACGTACCCACTGAATAGATCGTTAGACCCTCAGAGCTGTCCGCCAAGAAAGAATGTGAATTCTGTCCTATATAAAGTTGATTTCCATTCGACTATAGAAAAGAAGATATCCTCCCCAAGAACCACTGTCTGCATACCCAGCAGCATCCCTTACACAGGAATTACCTGAAGCAAGGCCCCACTCTCTTCTCTTAGCTTGTCATCATGTTTAAATTCCACAGTGATTGTTTTGTCACAGTCTAAGCCTGCCAATTCCACATCGGTTGTATTGCTCATACAGAAAGCACCAAAGAAATCTGTTGCTCGAATACCTAAAGAATGAACAAACAAACAAAAAACCTTATCCAAGATGAAATTTTTTAAAGACTGAAGTCAACCTTGAGCTTAGGATGGTGGAGAAATCAGCAATTCTCACAGAGTACAATTTTTGGGAGGATTTGAGGCATCAAATAGTACCCCTGCAAGGAAAGCTATGCTCCTAAACAATGAAGTACTTGGCTTTGATGTTACCTCTGTCTGGAGGACATTGCGGAAAGTTAACATTCAGAAAGTGGCAGGCCCAGATAATATCCCTGGGCGAGTTCTTAAGGAGTGGGCAGATGAATTGGCCTGTGTTCTTACAGATATTTTCAATCTTTCATTGCAGCAGGCAAGTGGCCCTTCCTGTTTTAAGACGGCAATTATTTTGCCAGTGCCTAAGAAGTTTATGGGTCTTAATGATTATCTTTAGGTTGCACTTACATCCGTAATTATGAAATGTTTTGAAAGGCTGATAAAGGATTTTATTGTATCAAGCCTCCCTCCAGGATTTGACTCACTTCATTTTGCTTACTGGGCAATCAGTCCACAGAGGATTCTATTTCCTCCCTCTGAGTTTGGTGCACTTAAGGCAGGGCTGTGAAACTCCGAAAGACATACTCATGTGTGAACGCTGTTTGTCAACTTCAGTTTGGCATTTAATATGCTCATTCCTCAGCATTTAGTAGAGAAATGCTGGGCCTGTTAGGTTTTAATAACTTTGTGCATCTGGATTCTTAATTTTCTCACTGATAAGCTCCAGTATGTACAAGTTGGAACTAATATTTCTAACTCCATTTTCTTGAGCACAGATTCTTCTCAGGGCTCTGCTCTAAGTCTACTGTTGTTCCCCCTGTTGATCCATGACTGTTATGCTAGGTTTGGTACCAACCATATTGTGAAGAGAAGATAGTCCTTCCTCCATCTTTACCACTTTCCACAGAGGGACAACTGAAAGCATCCTGTCGTATTGTATTACTGTTTGGTTTAGAAGTATTACTGTTTTGGACAGGAAGGCTGTGCAGCAAGCAGTGATGATGGTGGAAAATATTACTGGAAGTTCACTTTCTTCTATCCAGGATATGGCATATAAGCGCTGCTTGATAAAACTAACACACATATTAAAAAAATCACAAAACAGAATTCATGGCTTTCTGTCTAGGTGGTCTCTGGTGATGAGCCGAAAGGCAGAAAAGGAAACAGTATGCCTCCTCCCTTAATTGGGGCCCTAACAGGGCGTTGTGGAACAATTATAGATACCAAACCTTCTGTCTCAGCTGATGCAATGGGGAGCTTGGCTGGCTGAATGGTTAAAGGCTCCTGCCTGACATGCAATACAGCCCCGGTTCGAATCCCAGTAAGAGTATGACTAGCTGAT
>JAPKID020002459.1:0-13303 GCA_026931265.2 Tropidonophis doriae | reverse complement strand
ACCTAAAAACCCCCTTAATCTGCGTTTCGCCCATCTCTCAGGATCTATTAGTCCGATCATGCTCTGCTTCAGTATGTCACAGTACATGTTGACATTTATGGTTCCCTCAATGAAACTGTAGATCCCCAGAGCTGGCAGCAGTCAAGCAGCCCCAGAGCATGACATTTCCACCACCATGTTTGACTGTAGGCAAGACACACCTGTTTTTGTTCTCCTCACCTGGTTGACGCCACAGATGCTTGACACTATCTGAACCAGGGATGCGTTTCTGCCAGCATTACTGCTGATTTGCACACACGCGTGCACAGTTGCCGAAAAATTGTTCTGCGCATGCGCACATTAAAAACCACATAAAGAAATATGCGGACAATGGCATGGGCAACCAATGAACCGGTTCAGGGGCGTGGTCAACCAGCCAACCCTACTGGTTTGGTGACCAAGTTGCCCTCTCCACTACTGGTTCAGGCAAACCGGTCCGAACCGGTAGGAACCTACCTCTGATCTGAACCAAATAAGATTATCTTGGTCTCAGTGGACCACAGGACATGGTTCTAGAAATCCATGTCCTTAATTTGATTGTCTGCAGCAAACTGTTTGCGGACTTTCTTGTGCATCATCTTTCGAAGAGGCTTCCTTCTGGGATAACAGCCCTACAAACCAATTGGATGCATGTGCAGCGTATGGTCTGAGCACTGACAGGCTCACCCCCACCCCTTCAACCTCTGCACCAATGCTGGCAGCAATCATACATCTATTTCCCAAAGCCAACCTCTGGATATGATGCTCAAATACATGGGAAATCAATTTCTTTGGTTGACCATAACAAAGCCTGTTCTGAGTGGAACCTGTTCTGTTAACCGCTGTATGGTCTTTGGACACCATCTTGCAGCTCAGTTTCAGGGTCTTGGCAATCTTCTTATAGCCTAGGCCCATGATGGCAAATCTATGGCACACATGCCACAGGTGGCACATGGAGCCCTCTCTGCAGGCACACAAGCCATTGCCCAGCTCAGCTCCACCATGGATGTCCTCTGATACACATGCGTGAGATGCACATGCATGCATGGGGGAGGGGTTGCATGTACATGGGTAGGGAGCAGGATCACATTGTTGATCACATGATCATGGGGTTAACAAAGGAAGGGCAAAGGTCGTAAGTGTGAAAAATGGTATTTTCACTTTTTTTGTAACTTTGAATGGACACTAAACACACTGTTGTCAGTAAAGGACCCTGTTTACAGGAGAGGGGGGGAGGAGAGTAACCCTAATCTCAAAACGCACTGATGATGTCTCCTCAAATGGTGACGAAATGTTTGTAACCAAATTGCCAAGCTCAGAGCCTATCAACAGCCTAGCTACCAAACCCAAGTACTAATATTTAAACACATTTCAGGAGGAGAATATGTTGACAGAGTAAATCCTGAATCTGCAGCAGATCAAGATAATACACTGTAAAAGGTAGAGAACACAATCCACGGCCATCTAGTACCACCACATTGCAGCTCTCCAAGCCACAATGATGTCCTTTACATTGACTTACAGCTTGTGTCTGCAGGGGATCACGTCAGGGGTGGGATTCTACACGGTTAACAACCGGTTTGCTGTGTGCAGTTTAGAGAAGACTTACCTTCCGGAATATTGCTTGGAAAGGAAAACAGCTGAGGGGCGGCAATCCGCTCTGCTGTGCGACATAGCTGAGAAGATATAGGTCAGTAAAGCGCAGGGATGGGCAGGCGAGCCCACTTACCCAGCTTATCTTCAGAGGTACCGGTTCACCTGACCTCAGGGGTGAAATCCAGAAGTTTCTGGATTTCTGGATTTCAGTTTCTGGAGAAGCGGTAGCTGAAATTTTGAGTAGTTTGGAGAACTGGCAAATACCATCTCTGGCTGGCCCCAGAGTGGGGATGGAATGGGGATTTTGCAGTATCCTTCCCCCGCCACACCACGAAGCCAGACCTACAGAACCAGTAGTAAAAAATTTTGAATTTCACCATTGCCCGAACTAGTTCAAAAGGGTAGAATCCCACCCCTGGATCAGGTACATTTCGAAAGTTTTCCAGATCCAAGTTTGAGAGATATCCCAGCTATTCCTGGAAACTCTTAAGTTTGAATCTGCTCTTTGCTTTCATTTGTTAATGTTGAGCAGTTCTGATGACATTAGCATCTCTGGGTCAAGGCTCCACAAAAGATGTACCTTTCATGGATTGGCCATAAAATATGCTTTCCATCCTAGTAGATCTGTCCACGCTAAATTCCAGTTTAGAGGTCTGTTCCAGTAATCTACTCAAAGCACAATTGCAAATAATCTTAAATGCTCAAGTTTATATATGCACACCTACCTCTATTATGGAAGGGCATGCATCTTACATATATATCTGGTTCAAATCTATATCTGAACATCCAGACCCATAGAGAATGAGAAGGGTCCTTTAAATCATTTGGCTGTGACATGGCCCTCTTTTTGCAGCTTTGCTACCACTCACTATCCGCCCGCCCAACACGCCACTTCCATAATATATGGCAGGCCCTGAATGCATTCCAGTAAAATCAGCTGTAATGGATGGGCACTATTTCAGTCGTGGCTCCTCTTTATTGATTTTCCTTTAATGAAAGTTAATTATAACAATGATTTAATTAATAGAATTTCTCTCTTCCTTTATTGCTTCCCGCATTAGGACTATTAATAAATATGACCCAGACTGACAGCAGAATGAATCACAGCTGTGGAGTCCCATCCGATGGCCGTGCCTCCAATTCCCCCCCATAGCTCCCAGCCCATAAAATTTACAAGGGTGGGAGGGTTAATAATAGAGGAATTATTATCAAACTTTTAGATTCTTAAGTAGGTTTATGAAATCGTTTGTTGAATTATATCTAATGGCATCTAGGATGGCCGGGCAAGAAGGGCAGAGTTTGGAGGTATGTTTGTGTGTACTTGTGCACAAGTGTAAAACACAACCTATCTACACCTGCGTTGCTCGTCATTTACTAGATCTTCCCTGGATATATATTTTTTTTATTTGAAGCTTATTCAAATTCCTACTCGGCATTTTCAATTTAAAAGCCCCTGAGAAAACAAATACAGTACAAATTGGCTAGAGAATCTAGCTGTTGAAATCATATTTCCTTTACAATGCTCCCCACCCACACACCCCAGCATCTAGCCAGACTAACAGATTTGCATGCTCTATTATTGATTTCTTAATTACACCATTTATTCGGCATCCCTACCCAAGAGTTATCAACGCTGAATTAAGAGGGAATTACTTTTGAGTAAAAATGCATTGATCCTTCACCATCAAGCTATGAACTAAAGAGATGATAATGACTAAATATTGTTATTTATATCCTGCTCTTCTGCAATTAAACACAGAGAAATATATAAAACTAAGAAAGCAATAATAAAAGATGATAAAACAATAGGTTAAAATTAGTAATCCATCCCCAATGCATGCCTAGGCCAGGAGTCGAGTGGAAAAACACATAATCAAGAAATATAAAAGCAACATTAAACTGATTCCAGCCCATCAGTCAGGATATTTATCAGTAATAATGTCTATATACCATTCACACTCTGGAGGAGCCAATGAACTTACTATGAGGGCAATGTTCTCCCAGCAGGTGCCTCAACATACCCATACATTCAACATGAATAATGATGCCTTGGAGTTGTAACTCATTCAACCAACACGGAACAGCCAGCTACAATCCTACTATTGAATAATTTCAGGAGTATCATGTACTCTACACAACACTGTTTTAAAGCCAAACACAAAGGGGGTGAGGAAGAAAAAGAAAGTGCATGATGTACCATCTCCCTGGTTGCCTGAGCAGGACACTGGAGGAGGTCACACAAGAACAGGAAGGAAAAGGTGAACATCCCACAACTCAAACTATTCCAGCAGATTTGCTTCTGCGGCTTCTGAGCACCCTAAGATTGCTATGTCAAACTCTTGCAGTAGCATGATTGCCCAGTGATTTCCATAGACAACCAAAGGAAGAAAGTTTCCTCTATTGTAATACCTGGCTCCTGGGGAGGAAAGCTATGGCAACTCTAGACAGCATATTAAAAAGCAGGGACCTCACCCTGCCAAACAAAAGTGCTTATAGTCAAGGCTATGGTTTTTCCAGTTGTAATGTATGGCTGTGAAGGTTGGACCATAAGAAAGGCTGAGCGCCAAAGAATTGAGGCCTTTGAATTAAGATGCTGGAGAAGACTCCTGTGAGTCCCTTAGAATGCAAGGCAATCAAACCGATCAGTCCTAGAGGAGATCAACCCTGACTGCTCTTTAGAAGGCCACATCCTTAAGATGAAACTCAAATACTTTGGCCACATAATGAGAAGGAAGGACTCACTGGAGAAGAGCCTAATGCTGGAAAAACTGAGGGCAAAAGAAAAAAGGGACAACAGAGAATGAGGTGGCTGGATGGAGTCACTGAAACAGCAGGCCTGAGCTTAAATGGACTCCAGGAGATGGTAGAGGAAAGGAAGGCCTAGAGGAACATTGCCCATGAGGTCGCAATGGGTCAGACATGACTTAGCAACTTACAACAAAAATACCTTGAAAATAAAGTTTTCTCCACAGAAAGACTTGGTTGGAACCTCCTAAATCTCTTTTGAGTGACCAACTGCTTTTTTATTTCATAGGCTTTATTCAGAAAGGGATTTTATTAGGGAATTTCACTGTTGTTTTGATTCCATTGGTGTTAGTCTTGCTAAAGTTTTATTCAGAGTTTGCCTTTTCTGAACTGTTATCCGAAGCTGCCTGGATGATTGAATACAAAGCAAACTAAGAATGCACACCCAGAAAGAGAGAATAGATTTGTAGCTTGTTTTCCCATTTATCTAAACTTTCAATCCGGAATTGACCATGATTCTCTGTCACAGTGACAGGAGGATGCAAGAGGCTAATGTTCCTGGGTGCTGAAACTCAGTTCCCTTATCCCTCCTTTCCCCAAGGAGCTCAAGGAATCTCTTCCATTGGTCTCCTTTCCCCATTGAATAGTTCCACAAGGTAAGGTAGGCTGAGAGAATGACAGTAAATTTTGTTTTGAAAATGAGCATCTTTTCTAAATTATACTTTATTAAATTTCTACAAATAATAAAATATTTTTAAAAGGAGTAAAATATAGAGAAAAGTAAGGTACAAGTGAAAAGAGGAAATATGAAAGAATAAACTAAGAAGAGACTAACTTCCAACTGTCTTTAATAATTACATTGTTTCCCCGAAAATAAGACCTCCCCAGATAATAAGCCCAATTGGGCTTTTGAGCGCATGTGCTAAAATAAGCCCCTCCCCTGAAAATAAGTCCTCCCTGAAAATATTGCAACACAGCAGTAGCCATGAGGTGACCATGCTCGCCTCCTCCTGCACCTCAAAAATAATAAGGCCTACCTGAAAACAAGGCCAAGCATTTATTTCAGGAGTCAAAAGAAAATAAGACCCTGTATATTTTTGAGGAAACATGGCATAAATACATCAACTTTTTGGTTTAAATTCAGTAATATACAGTATTTTTGTAATCACAAACAATGCTGATCGTCACATCCCAAAATGAATATAGCATTTCTTTCATTCGCAAGCGAAAAGTCCAAAAATTGTTACAATGTAAAAACAAAACTAGACAGTCTTCTTTTTTTAATTAAAGTAGTTTTGCCATCTCAGCCAATTCCACTGATTTCATCATCCATTCCACAGTTGTGCAAATCTGTAGATCTTTCTATCTCTGTGTATACAAATGTCTTACTGCTGTTATCTTATATCAAAGCAAAGCTCCATTCTCCTCCCCTCTTCAATAGCTTATCCATCACACCTAGAAGAAACACCTCTTGTTTCATTTGTACATTTAGGAGATGACCAGGCTGAGCTGGAGGGCAAAGTGAAATGCATCATCCATCTGGAGTCCCTACACCTACAAAAGAGATTTTAGTCCAGCCCACCTTGAAGTTCATTGACTCTTAGCTAGCACCAATTTGCCTTGACTATTAATAGATCAGAGTCTTAGGTATAGGTTGCACGGAATAAACTCATGGTGCTTTTGAACTTTGTCCTGACTCCTGGTTTCTTGCACCTGCCATCACACTTGTTTTAAGAATTGTCTGAATTAAAATACATATATAATCCCAAGAACATTTAGATGCCTTCAGACTGATTGTATTTCCAACGTATATTTGATACACCAACAAGCATCTTTACATTTATGCACACAACCCTCATGAAGTTGTTCTCTTTCCAAGTTGGTCATAAGAAGTCTACCCTTCTGTATTTGGAAACTTGGAGCAATGAAAATGAGATGAAGAAGAGGGAAAAAATAGAGATGCTAAGTGCCAAATGTAAATGCTCTTCCACTATCAAATTGAATCCAGAGAAATTTGCATCTTTCTAGTTAAAAGCTGTAAATCTTGTATTCCTTAAACATTGAAGTTAAATGTGTTTGAGTGATTATCATTTACTATAGTTTATGAACTTGGTGGGACCAGCCTCTCAAATTCGAAAGGAGATGAAAGCACCTTGCTTGTTGTTGAATAATCCTGAATAGGTTTGCATGTCACTCTGACAATGACTTCATTCTTTTCTATGTTACTTCCAAATGTTATAGGTCAGGGGTGGGCTTCAAAAATTTTAGCAAGGGGTTCTGTGCCCGGTTGCCTGGTGGGCTTGGCCATGGTGGATATGGCCTAGTCAGCTTCCTGCACCATGGCGGGGGCAGAGTGTTTTGCCTTCCCTGGGCTCCAGAGGCTTTCCTCGAGCCTCCGGTAGGGCAAAAACAGTCTCCCAAGGCTCCGGAGGCACTCTGGAGGCTGGAAACAGGTCCATTTCTGACCTTCCTGAACTTCCGATAGGCCCATTTTTCACCCTCCCGAGCCTCTATGTGCACCCTGCACTTACCTGCATCCAAAGTGGGACTCCTGGGGACTCCTGGGAGTGGAAGGGTAGGGTGGGCAAGGCCAGGCAGGAATAGAATTGGGGGGTTCTCTGAACTGCACTGAATTTTAGCTAGAGGTTCTCCCGAACCCCAGCAAAATTCCAGAAGCCCACCTCTGTTATAGGTACAACATAGAAATGTGAGAAATAATCTTTTAAAATGCAAAATGGCATTCTATAGACCAATGTTTTATTTGTTTATTTAAAACATTTATATAGCCGCCCATCTTTCAGCCACCTCTGGGTGGCTCCCAATCAAAGATTAAAAAGACATGTAAAATCATTTTTTAAAAAGAACTGTAAAACACAGCCAGTGGAAGCATAAACGTTAAAAATAACAAAATCCCGGTGCCAATCCATGCTAAGGCGCAATTATCTAATCTTCTCTCAACCCTTGGGGTAAAAATTGGGTCTTTACAACCTTAAGGCTAAAAGGGTAGAGGCTACCAAACTTCAGGGGGCAAGATTTTCCATTAATATGCACAGGTTTCTGTATTTTTTTATTTTTAATTGTTAAAAGATATAGTAATATAATGGACAGAAGTGACAAGAGTTTTAATGGTTTAATGGTATATCTGATGTTTATAAATGTGTTTTAAAGAATGTAACACTGCTGATCCAGGTTTTTCCTCACAATAATTCAACTCAAGAATACAACAATAGTACATAAATCCTCATATGGTGTACTAGTATGCTGGCCACCTAAAACTAAGAACAATAACAGCAAAAACCACAAGCGTACAGAGTAGTTCAAGCATTACTCCATAGATATTAATGAAAAAAAAACATTTTTTTTTAGTAAATATAAAGACCAGTAAAATATCATTTGTATCCCCTTGCAAGAAAACAAAAACCTTGTCTAAATATGAGGCCACAATGAAAAAACTCAGTGCTGTCTGCCAATCTAGTTCAAATGAGATGCTTTATCACCTAAACTATTTAAGCTGTTATCAGCTCTGGAATCAGAATTGGAAACATGGTCTGTGAAGTGAAATTAATCCTGTCCTATTTTACTGTGGGGCCCACTAAAAATTACCCTACCATTGGTAGTCAAAGAATGGGAATTCAGCACCAATGAAAGCTTTTCGTTCAACAAGCAAAACTCTTTGGGTGTCACATTTAAAAAAAGGGCTTACAGTAACGTGTTGTTATCATGATCCTTTTTCCTACCATTAGCTGAAATTTCCAAGCTGGGCAATTAATACCTATTATAGTAATGGTCAGTGAAAGTAGAAGGAAAAGACCTTGAAAGCCAATATGATATAGAACAGGGGTGGGCAAACTTTGCAACTTTAAGTCTGAAGGACTTCAGCTCCCAGAATTCTCCAGCCAGCTTTGCTATCCCCTGGTATAGAATTAAGGTACTGAACTAGCATCAGACATACCATGTTTCAAATCTGCTCTCAACCACAGAAGATCATTGGTGAATTTTGGGCCAGGCCCTTTTTCTCAACCCAGTCCGTCTTCCAAGTTGTCGTGGGGGTTAAACAAAGGGGAAATCCCTTTATAAACTGCCGTGAGCTCAAGGAAGGCAGTTGAAATAGAAAGCTAACAAATTTAATAATGATTCTTCTCTAACAGGCCTTGCTTGCCTGTACAGGGGTGAGCCTGAGGTAAGTGAAAAAACTGGGCTTGAAAATAGGTCATCGTGTTTGTTTACCATTGCAAACAAGCTACATTTTTAGACGATTCTCATATTACTTTTTATTTGCATAGCTGGAATACCCATATTGGAAAATGTTGGAAAACATGTCTGCTGTAAATTGAGAATCTGGATACGATTTCCCCAAGGCCAGGATGAGTTAAGGACATATCTGTGTGGTCCTTCTAATGATTAAAGACTGATGGGCATGTTAAATTCTTCGTTCTGAACCATTTCCCTTCCCCACATGAGCCATAATCAGAATAGATGTTAAATCTATGATTTAAAGCCAGGGGTGGAAAAGCTGTATCCTTCCAGTTGTCGGAACTACAGCTCCCAGCAGCCCCAGTCAGTATGGCAAATAATGTGGAATGTTAGTTTAGCCATAGAGATAGTTTAGCCATATCTCTACATTTTCCCACAACTGGTCTAAAAACTGAATTCCAGAGGACTCAAAAGTCTTCTGCAAATTTATTAGAGGCCCCACATTAAGAATATCTGCAAGGATTAATTAATGAGCCCCTCTTGCAGAATGGATCTTCCTATTCAATTGTCTAATGCCAAGAACAAGACTGGCTCATACCAGGATATCAGTAATTAAGAACCCGTGCCATCATCGTGTTGTAGCTGGCTCTATAAATTTGACTAACAAAATGCTTCCGAGAAAAACTGCCATCTAGGCAGCCCTAAGAGGCTGTTGACAATATAGGCCAAGTCTGAGTTATTTATCATGTCTCCCCAGTGGGAGAGAGGGGGAACTCATAAAAAAATGAGTTACAACCTCCAGCCTCAAACTGTTTCTCCAAACCTTGGCATCAGAATTTGGGACACTCCAGAAACTCAGATTTTGTTGAGGGACAGTTCTAGTTTTGAGGGGACCTTCATAAGTACTATTGTTTCCTCACTCCCAAGGGCCTTATTTTAAATTTTTTACTAACCTCCAGAATTTCAGGCTCATTATTTTTCCAAAGGATTGTGAGAAAAATGCTGGTCAGCTTTTCATTACCTTTCATTAAGAGGGAAGGGCAATAATCATTTATTTTCTTCTCTGTGTAGAAAAGGGCAGCAGGTTTTTCGTTTGCCCTAAGACTCACAGGAGCTTAGGGTGCAGGTCTCTGATTAAATGGAATTGTTAGTCAGTTGGAAAAGTCACTAGTTAGCTTAGGGAGATCTCCATGTGTTCCCTGCCTTTTAAGCTACAGTCAGAACTAGAGTTTTTTTTGCAATCTCTGAGGGAAAAGGAAGTCTCCCAGAATTTACACAGATACGAAAAAAGTAAAGGTTCCCCTCGCAGCTCACACATAGGTGCTAGTCTTTCCCGACTCTAGGGGGCATCTTCTTTTCAAAGCCGAAGAGCCAGCCAGACATCCAAAGACGTCACCATGGTCATGTGGCCGGCATGACTAAACACCGAGGGTGTATGGAATGTTATTACCTTCCCACCAAATGTGGTTCCTATTTTTCTACTTGCACTTTTTACATGCTTTTGGACTGCTAAGTTGGGAGAAGCTGGGGCAAGTAACGGCAGCTCACTCACTCCATAATGCGGCCCTATGGATTCGAACTGCCGAACTGCCGACCTTTCTGACCGACAAGCTCAGCGTCTTAGCCACTGAGCCACCGTGTCAGATACGGTAAAGGCATCCAAACTGAAGATGCATGTATATGCTTAGCTCACTGTCAGGCTAATGAAAAAATGTTTTGCACGTTTTGATGGTGCTTCAGAAAACTGCCTGACCTTTTTGATTGGGAAAAAATGGTAGACTGCAACAAAAGAAGCCAAATAAAAGATTTCATCATGGCACCTTCAGCTGCCTTAAATTGCAATCTGTCCCAAGGCTAAAACCTGTGAGGAAAATTCTATTATAGACTTAAGAAAAAAAACACCATCAACTATCCATCCTCTTTTATTACATTGGCTTTTTGGCTGTTCACACATTTGTTGGCTCAAATTGTCACATCCTTCCTCCACACAAGGCCATCGTTCTTCCTCACACATACACAACAAAGCCGATTCTAATATATTGCAGAGTGTAGAAATTGCGTATGTATGTAGCTCCACAAGTATGTCAATATAGGATTGCTTCTTGGGAACACTTCCATGCATCCGAAGGTCTGGAAGATAACACCACCCCCTCCTAGTCCCCATCATTGGGCAGAGTGAGGCAGCTGTCTCTGGCAATGTGCATGTGGCTGTAGTAAGTGCACGGTGTTGAAAGACAAGGGTACGTGAATCCCGTCTTGCATGCCTGCTGCAC
Source organism: Tropidonophis doriae (assembly GCA_026931265.2). NCBI lineage: Eukaryota > Metazoa > Chordata > Lepidosauria > Squamata > Natricidae > Tropidonophis > Tropidonophis doriae. Next base: position 2,477 of record JAPKID020002459.1, on the reverse strand, counting down.
CAGGGGTGGAGGATTGCTGCTGGTTTTACTACTGGTTTGCAACCTGCACGCAATGTGTATGCATGTTTTCCAATGTAAATTGTTCTTTGCGCATGCGCAGAACAATTTACAGTGAACTGCGCACATATAGTCACTAAAAAACAAAATGGCGGTGGCTCAGCAGTGGCAAGGGAACTGGTTCAGGGGCATGGCAGGCCTGGGTTGCTGCTGGTTCTGAAACCCAGGCCTGAATTCCTCTACCGGTTTGACTGAACCGGGCCGAACCATCAGCAACCCATCTCTGTGCCACACCCTTTAAATTAGTTTGCCTCCTTCCAGAGTCCTATCCTCAGCATTGTACTGAAGAAAGACTCCAGTACTAGTTGGGTCAGTCAGTTTCTCTACACAAAATAAAGTAATTAAATAAAAGAAGCAAAAGCTGAATTCCGATGAATCGCAAGCAGCCGTTACTCAAGGGGAAGAAAACTTAGATATCCTCTGGGCATATTACTGTGATTAACCTGCAGGTAAAGGAAACAATAATTTGAGTTGCAGTTGGGCAGTCGTATCTGATTTTATCTAATCTGGAATTAAGCACTGTATAATAGTGAAAACTCATGACAGGGTTGATTGCAACTTCAGATAAACTCTGTTTATGAAGCAAAGGGGGTGATTCCTAGACATCTAGGGAGTGTCTATGTAGCTGGTCAAATGGTTTAGTTTCACAAAAATTAACCCACAATAAATCTACTATTCTTTAAGATGCCTCAAGGCTCATTTTATTGTAGCCATATGGAGACAGATGGGACATCTTGATAAAGAAGGAAATGCTTCTCCAAAACAGTTGATGCCATTATAGCAAGGGTGTGTATATAAAGTATATAAAAATATATAAAAGTGAAGCACGTATAGAAATAAAGATCTCGTTGAAATGTAAAGCATGGTACATGTCCTCTTGGTAAGCAAGACTGTGACCAAAGTCATATGACATCTCAGTTATGATGCTATCTATTGTTGGGGACTTCCAGCTAGTGAGTGTCTCTCTCTCTCTCTCTCCCTCCCTCCCTCTGTTTCTGTGTGTGTGTGTGTGTGTGTTTCTCTCTCTCTCTTTCTTCCTCCCTCCCTCTCTCTGTTTCTCTGTCTCTCTACCTTCCTCCCTTCCTCTGTTTCTTTGTCTCTCCCTTCCTCCTTCTCTGTTTCCCTCCCTCCCTCCCTCTCTGTTTCTGTCTCCCTCCCTCCCTCTCTCTTTGTTTCTCTCTGTGTGTTTCTCTCTCTCTCCGTTTCTGTGTGTTTCTCTCTCCGTTTCTGTGTGTGTGTGTGTGTGTGTGTGTCTCTCTCTCTCTCTCCCTCCTTCTGTCTGTTCCCTGTCTCTCTGTTTCTCTCTCTCTCTCCCCTCCCCCCTCTCTTTCTCACACACACACTCTTGTGCTGGAGAACAACCTTGAAACAAATGTTGCTTGAGAGCACAGTCCTCTAACTAGGATATCCCCAAGTCAGGCAAGACGAATGCTCCTTTGTCTTTTTTCCTCATGGTTAGTTGCTCAGAATATTTGTAATCCAATTTTCCTGTAAATCAAGTCTCTTGTCAGTAATAAGCTACCATCAATAGCTATTGCCTTAAGATGCATACAAGCACACACAGCCCAGTGTAACCAACATCAGCTGCATTCACTGTTTTAATTGAGGTTCAGAACTCAGGGGATTTTCAGCAACCACCCACTCACCCCAATAGGTGCAGAACAATTGGCATTCCACTTTTGTCACCCTCTTGGTGTCCCTGAGGTGTCATTTTCTGGCAACTTAAATCACAAGGGCTGTTTTAGATGAGAAAAGCAATGTATGTTTCACTGGTGACATGAACACTACCCAATAATGCCACCTAGCATTATGGCAACCTACGATAAGAGTCAGTCTTTGCTTACAATTCACCATGCCCTTTGACTCACCTGGCAACTCCAGTTTAGCCCTTTTAAACCTGACACCGATCCAGTCTCATCCTGAACCCATGAGAGTTCCTAAGACTTGACACTGCTAAACTTTGCTAGTTCAGGTGTCAGGGTTCCAAGTAATAAATCCATTGCAAGCAAGGCTCCAGTGAAATTGAATTCCTCAAAGATTACTTTTATTGGAAATATCATATTGACACATATCTGATGAAAGCCAACGTTGAAAATTCCCATAAAACTTCATTCTATTAAAAGGAAAAGATTTTCCACTTTCTTAAAACAATCAAATATGGTCCAATCACCGTCCTGTCAGACAACCAGTTGGCATCATTCTACCTTCTTCGGACCAGGTGTGAGAATGTCCTTGGTTCCCAAGAGAAAGTATTTTGTTTTGGCTACAAAAATTCCTCTATCTCAAATCCTCCCCCTCCTGGACTCTCAGCTCCTGTGTGGCAACACTGAAGCGGACAAAATGACTTCAATCAAGCCAGCTTTGGGCTTGACATCAGGTTTTATCTGTTCTAACTTCACTTCCTTCCTCCTGCATTTCAG
>JAPKID020002458.1:0-13304 GCA_026931265.2 Tropidonophis doriae | reverse complement strand
CTGAAGTCTGTCAGACTTAAAGTTGCAAAGTTTGCCCACCCCTGTTCTACCCCATTTGACAGTTTAGAACAGGGTGTCAAGCTTGTTTTCATTGATGGCTGCATTAGGGTTGTGTTTTACCTCAGGGTGGGGGGGGCATGTGTGTGTGTGGCCAGGGTGCACATGGCCAGGTCAACGTCACTCATGTTAGGGGTGCTTGAGGTGACCCAAGTTCTCTGCCAGTGAAAACAGAGCTCAGGAGGGTCACATGTGCTTCTCCCAACTCCATTTTCACTGTGAGAGGCACCTCAGGCCAGTCCTTTGCTGTTTCCATTGGACAGATCTAAACATCCTACAGCCCGAATCTGGCCACAGGCCTGGAGCGTGACACTCTGATTTAGAAATAGAACATCAAATAGTATATAGAGCATAGAATATCAAAGTTGAAAGGGACCTTGGAGATCTTCTAGTCCAATCCCCAGCTCAAGCAGAGGCCCTATTCCATTTCAGACAAGTAGACATTGCAAAAACACTGCAGGGGTAAAAAGCAAAGAAATGTGTTTTAGGAAAAATAAGATGTAGTACTTAGCGCATTTTGCTTTTCTAAATTGTTTGAGAAAACTGGCCAAATTTGGGAACTGTTATGAATAAGAAGGTAATCAGGTGTATTATATGTAGGTGGATTTTGATAAATAGTAATCATGTTATTATCTGTTGTTCAAAGAATACCAAGAAAGGAGATAATCCAATCTTTCTCTTCTTTGGTTCAGTAACAAGAGAAATATTTACATGGAAACCTAATTTTGGAATCTGAAACTGAAAATGTAGTAATTCTTGCATACCTGACTTTCCCTTCAGTTCAGAATAGACGTATCTGAAGGAAATAAAGAAGCAATCTGGATTAAGACAATTCTCTCCCCAAAATAGGCTTTTCTAAAGTAGTCAACACTGACTCCCAGGGTTGATGGACTATCGAAAAGGACTATTGTTGCTGTCATTATTTGTAGTACTAATTTAATTAAACTAATGTTTATTAAATTATGTTCATATTTATTCATCTAGAGAATTTATATGGATCCCAATTCACTTTCAGTGATGCTAGGCAACTTACAAAAATAAAAGGGTAAAAATTAACCCCTGCCCCTCTGGTGACAAGAAGCAATCAAATATATAATAAATGTTTAGAGGGGTGTCAAATAATAATCTAAAACTTTAGGAAAGGATTGGTGAGCTGCTGAGTTTAGGGATCCCTAAAAGATTGGACTGGTGAAACTCAGGATAAAAAGCTTTAAATCTCACTTTTAGAAGAAGATGCTAAACTAAGTACTGAATTTTATTATAAAAATTTCTGATTTGGATACATACTTACTCATACATAGAGTACTGTAAATCTATATAAATTAGCAACATTTTAATTCTTGCAAACATATGTTCTATTATTTTAGTAGGTCTGCTCTAAGAGGAATTAAATCTGGATTCAGCATGTTTGATTTTATAACTGGTATATGCAATCTGTGGTCTGTGCACTTATGCTGAACTACAATTACAAGCGTAGCTAATTTTAGGCATGCTGGGAGTTGTAGTTCAGTTGCATTTATGGTGCCATAAATTACAGGTAGTTCTTGGCTTATAATCATTCATTTAGTGACTGTTTGAAGCTACAACAGCATAAAAGAAGTGAATTATGACTGTTTTTCACACTTATGACCATTGCAGCATCCCAGTGGCCATATGATCAAAATTTAGATGCTGGGCAAATGATTCATATTGATGACAATTGGAGTGTCCTGGGTTTTGTGATCACCTTTTGCTACCTTCTGACAAGAAAAGTCAATGTGGAAGCCAGATTCCCTTACCAACTATGTTACTAAGTTAATTGCAGTGATTTAGTTAACAACTGTGGCAGTTATAAAATGGTGGAAAACAGCATTTAACAGTTGTCTTGCTTAGCAAAGGAAATTGGGGGCTGAATTGTGGTCGTAAATTGAGGACTACCTGTATGTAACACTGTTCTGGAAAGTTAAGCTTGGTTGGAACTTGTTTAGTACTCTGGATAAATAAAGAATAGCATATGAACTTGGATGCAGAATGCAAACAATCAGCTAGGAACCAGAATGATTCTTATTTCATGGTGCAAAAAAGAATATGGTGGAATTCAATACCTATACTCTCAACTGAACAGTGATTCTTATAGCAGCTCTAATACCAAGGAACATAAACAATATCTTCATTTTTGTGAAGCAGAGAAAGACCCAAGCTTTAGTATTTATCTTCAGTGTGGAATAATACTATCACAGCTGGAGAAAAAAAAGAATTCTTAACCTGCCTATAGAAAATCCATTCCTAAAACATGATTTCTCAAATAGATGGAAAGGGATTGTTTTTAACCAAACCAGTATTTCCAAGGAAGCAGAAATAATTTATTGGGATTATTTGGAAGATAATTCCAAATTTGGAATTCAAATACAGCTATTTGCAATAAAGGAGGTGATGAAAAGATGGATTCTAAACCATCTTAGTAGTGTGTAGCTATTTTTCCCTTACCTCTCCCTTTTTAAACAAATAACACATAAATCAGGGGTAAAATGCTATCGGTTCTGACTGATTCACCCGAACCAGTAGTAAAAAATTCTACCAGGTCACCTGAACTGGTAGTAAAAAAAGGCTAAAGTTTGTCGGAAGTATTGATTCACCTGAATAAGTACACTTTTTTTACTACTGGTTTGGTTCCTATGATCTGCTGAGCAACAATCGGCTGTGCCACAGGATTTAGAAATCATGCAACACATCTGATTGTTGCACAGTTGATCGTTGGAACTATCGGTTCACCCAAACTGGTAGCATTTTTTACTTTTGCTACTGTGAACTGAACCGGTAGCAGGCTTCAGAGCATTTCACCCCTGATGTAAATCTTTAACTATCTTATGAGCATGGTATATTCAGACACCTTATTTGAAGATCAGACTCCCTGAAAAAGGCTCTAATACTGGAAAAGATGGAAGGATAGAGAAGAGGATGACCAGCAACAATGGTGATGACTGCTGCACCAGTGAGAGATTTGGGGGGGGGGGGGAACAGGTTAGGGATAAGTCATCATAGAGAAAATAGGTTTATGTGGTGACTGAACTGGCATATCATCAATCAATGTTACTCTGAAAGAGATTTGCATTATATTACCAGTGTGGTGAGAAATGCTAAATACAACCCTAGGAAGGACAATTTCCAAATTCAACCCATGAGACTCCAAGTTATTGTTCAGTACTGTATTAGAATCAGATGTTGTGTTCCATGTCACATCAGTCATTCATGCAGTAGGTCCTTTGTTATAGTCTAGCTATAACAAGTGTTATAGTCTACCTATAACAAGTATAGTCCAAATAATGTATCTAAAAAAACCAGAACTCTGAGGCAGATTCTTTAAGGAACAATTTATTGGATGCCTCATATTGGCACAACATATCGGTGAAAACTGACTCTGAAGCTTCCCATGGTTTTCACCTAATTAAAAAATAAAAGTTCCCCCTTCTCCCAAGTCATCAGTCACATTGTCCAATCAAGGTGCTGGTCAATTGTGTGGTTACTTCACTCCTCCTTTCCCCAGTCATTTGTTGGAATGCCCTTGGTTCCCAAAGGAAACAAAAAACAAAAAAAAAACCAACCAGCTGGTTATTTCCCGCTCCTTTCTTCTCCCTTATGACAACCCTGAAGCCTCCAAGATAGCCTCAGCCTGGTTCACTTCAAGGTTGATACTATCCAATATCCTATAGTATCCAAACCTGGCCAGATTTTGGGTTTTTTGTGGCTGGAAAAAGAAAATTCTATGACATTCTTGAGTGCAAATGCTCTCACTTACTATGCACTCACAAGATTATCATCTGCTCTGTTCATCTTTCTCACAAAACTGTTATCCAGGGAGCAACAAGAGCTTCAATTCTTCTTCTTCCAAGAAAACTTGGAAACTATACGTAAAGCGAAAAATTAGTTTGGGATTCCTGGTGAATGTATTTGCTTTTACTCTTTAAACTTGTTTTAAACAAGCATGATCTCGAAGCAAATAATTCCTACTGTCATCCAAAAAGGGAACAATCCAAGGTCTGCACTTGCCCCGTGAAGACGGACTGAAACTTATATGCATTATCCTCTTAAAAAGGGAGACATCTAGTAATAGGAATCTCTTTCCCTCCTTTTACAGCCCTTCAGGGAAGGGATTATTCATTATTGTTGCTTGGCACACAGCAAGCTTCACCATTTCCAATTAAGGGCTTTCCCCCCCATTTCTTTAGCAGCTTTGCAGCCATTTCTCAGAACATGTGAAATGAAATGAAGCTGTTTGTTGTCAGCAGCTCCTTTACAAATTTGAGAATTGGTGCAAACTACCTAAGTCAATGTTCTTTTGTCCCCGGTGCATGAAATGATGCTGGAAGTTTTAATTAGCTTCATAGAGACAGTACAAACTGAGAAAATAACTAAGTCAGAAATTAATGGTCTCAGGGCCATCTACCACTCCTAAAAGTAGCATTTTTTTATTTTTCAATAGTAATATTAATATATTTATATATTTGATATATTTGATATATTTATATATTTGATATATTTATATATTTGATGTATTTGATATATTTATATATTTTATATATTCATATATTTTATATATGTATATATTTTATATATTTATATACTTTATATATTTATATATTTAATATATTTATATATTTAAAGGGGTGCAGTGGCTCAGTGGCTAAGATGCTGAGATTGTTGCTCGGAAAGTTTGGCAATTTGGCAGTTCGAATCCTTAGCGCTGTGTAACGGGGTGAGCTCCCATTAATTCTCCCAGCTTCTACCAACCTAGCAGTTCAAAAGCATGTAAAAATGCAAGTAGAAAAATAGGGACCACCTTTGGAGGAAAGGTAGCAGTGTTCTGTGTGCCTTCGGCATTTAGTCATGCCGGCCACATCACCATTCAGATATCTTTGGACAATGCTGGGTCTTTGGCTTTGAAATGAAGATGAGCACTGCCCCTTAGAGTTGGGAATGACTAGCACATATGTGCAAGGGGAACCTTTACTTTTAATATTTTCAAAATTACAAATAATGTTAAAAAATCCTAATATTAAGTAAGAAAAAGAAAAATATATAATGAAGCAACTTCCCCCTTCATTGCAACAAATATTTTTTAAAATAGTAATTAATCATTGCCTTAAACGCAACAATTAAGTTACCTTAAAGTAAATAGGCAGGCTGTTAATTTTACAAATAAAATAAAATAAATTAATGAATAATCTTTTATCCCATAATTCATCTTTTATCTGTAACAAATCCTTAAAAAGTCCATCATTTCAGTCCCAAAAATATATTAAGCATTATCAAAGATAACATCAGGTCTATTTTAACCTTGATCAAACAAATCAACTTCATATCTCTTGCTTTTACTTTGAACAATCTTGATCTTGTCCCTTCAAACAATGTCCTAAAAGTTGATTCCTTTTTCATGTTTTCTTTGCTTTTCTGTCAAAATTCTTCAAACCTTTAACAAACCTTTTTTGTAAATCCAATAAAGGAAGACTATGCAGCTCACTCTCTTGATTTTTGATTTGTATATTCCTTTTAATTATTAAAAGATCAGTTGGTTTCTTTTGTATGTCCAGTAAAGTATCTTGTGCCATATAATTCTTGTAGCCTATCATTTTTAAATCCACTTTCAGGTCAGTATCAGTCTTGTCCATTAAACAGGTTCCTCCTCCACAATATCTTTTAAACCCAGTCTATCTATAGAGCCAGACACTAATAAAATTAATTTCTGGGCCTATTGTTCTAAAATATTTCGAATAATGAAGAATAGTTCTTGTCTTGCAATTGTAAGGAGTTCTTTGGGGCAATCTCTGATCTTTCCTTTGTGTGGAGAGGAACTAGAAAAATTTTGTCTACTTGCTGGTTCTTCATTCTACCATTTGAAAACGAAGCCACCTTTAGGTTGCCATATCTTCCTCAGAAGGCAGTAATGTATTTTCTTCATCCTTATTTTATTAGCAAGCACCAAACTAAAGAAAAGTGTGGATGAGCAGCCTTCACGTTGATGAAGTTAATTTGGAAAGCCTTGGCCTGAATCTGTTGGGAAGGGTACTGGAGATGGATCAATAAAATATAGCCTCTCAATTGACTTGCACAAAGAGACACAGATTTCTTTCATTTTCTTCTTTTTCTTCTCATAATGTCAACCTTCTATTTCTATAACTAGAACACACATTTTGTTTGAATTCTGAAGGCAGAATCTGAATTGGAAGAATATGGGGGGAGCCTCAGTTTTAATGTTGTCGTTTGTACTACATAGCCCTGTATTACCTACTCAAGCTTGGCTATTCTGAGATCTTCTGCCATTTGTCCTGGGCATGTCACTGAACTGGATATTTTTTTAGTTCTTCAGTTTTCCATTCTTCTTTAGCAACATTCTTCGATGCTCTTTCACAAGCACTAATGATTATGAAACTGATACCTTTTATCAGATTGAACTTCTCCAGTGCATTAACATTCTTGGCTTGGGATACTTCAATGAATGTTAGAAAGCAATTGTATTTCCACAAATGTCTTCAATTCTCCCAAGCCATCAGATGGATAAAATGTTTGGAGGATAAAAATAATTGTCACACAGTCTCTAAATAAATGGCGCAGCAACTTTTGAATGTGATTAAACACCCTAGCTTAAAAAAATGTATTTTCAATTACTTTCCCAGCTATTTCTCAGTTATGTTAGCATGAAAAATATTTCACCTAACCTGAAACTGTTCTGGGTAGAAAAATGTAGAAAGGGAGTTAAGAAATTATCAGTTTTGAATCTCAGTTTCAGGAGGTTTCAGCTTCACCAGGGCTGATACTACTACTAAATTTACATTGGGAACACCAAAGTGTTTTTGGGTTGAAAGGATTGAACAGTGCCATTACCACTGCCAAAAGACGCCCAGTTGAGAGCTCATTTCATATCCCTGTTAAATTGCCCACTCAAGTGCTATCCATCTATTTACTCATGGTTGCCTGCTTTCAAACTATTGAGTGGGCAAGATCTGGAGCGTGTGACAGAAGCTCATCTGGTCCCATGGCAGGGTCTCAAACACAAACCTGCTGATTATTAGCCCCAGCATCCTAATCATGTGAGTCACCATGGTCCATGTGTTAATGCTGATCAATTAGCTACTGTATTTTTCAGAGTATAAGACACATTTTTTTCCCTCAAAAAAGAGGCTGAAAATTTGGGTGCGCCTTATACACTGAATACAGCATTTTTTACCTCCCGAAACCCCGCCCCCTTCACCAAAATGGCTGTGCATAGCCTGTAGGAGGCTTTCAGCCCCCAGCCCCCAGGAGCACTTTACAGCCTCCTAAAGGCTATGCATGCTCTTTTTTTGAGAAAAAGTGGGCCTGTTTTCATGAAAAATGGGCTGTTTTGGGGAGGTCTTCAGAGTGCAAAAACTTTTTTTAAATTTGCTTCTTCAAAATTGGTGCATCTTATACTCCAGTGTGTCTTATACTCTGAAAAATATGGTATTCTTTTTGACACATATTCCCATAACAGCAACCTTATGACTAAATCAATTCCCTTGCATTGATAACCTCCTTGATCCCAAACTGGGATTGTTTCTGTTAGTCTCATCAGAACTAAGAGAGTGAGAACAAAACCAATCAAGCAAAATCACCTTGTTGTACCCAGAAGAAATTGGACCTTCTCTGTGAAAGCATCCATCCAATGAAACAACACCTCTCTGAAAATCCAAATAGTCCTGATCCTGCAAACTTTTATGCAAGACACTGAAGATCGGCTACTCCCTAGTGCATTTGGGTTGCCTGGTTAAGCAACTCTGCTGGTTGATTGGATTTATTGCTGCTTTATTTCCTTGTAAATAGGGAATGATTCTTTTCAACCTCAGACATTTGTTATATGGATTGTTGGTTTAATTTTATTGTAAGGAGGGAAGGGTAAGTTGATTTAACTCTTTGTATGCAGCCCACAGTCATTGCTATGAAGTGGGCAGCCATATGCAATAGATACCATTGCAGCATTTGCACAAAATGAATGTCAAGAAAACTTATGGTGTCATGAATATTTTTATATCTTTTCCTGGCCCCCTGGGATTTTTGTGTTTGTGTGTACACAAACCCCAAAAACCCATTTCTCTTAATAAACAGGTGGATAAAATTTGGCTTGTAGGCAACACAAAGATCTCATGCATTAACATTGGGTGGTGGCTTCCAATGCTGAGTTTATTTATTTATTTGTAAAATTTATTAGCCCCCATCTTACCACATGCTCTGGACATCTTACAATATTAAAAGATACAGTTCTATAAAACCTAATGATATAATACAATGCTATAAAAAGCAACATAGCTGAAAAGATTAGGAGGGAGGGAGCATGAGGAGAAGGGTGGTGGGTTAATGGACAAATTAAAACCAAATATAATATATGTGCATGCTCTTCCTCAAGGCTAAACATCTCCAAAAATGAGGTAGAAAAGACCACAGAGCCCAAAATAATGTCTACAATTGACTGGGTTATTTGAGGGACTGCCTTTCTGGAATTAAATCTTCTCATCCCATCAGATCTGACAGAAGAGGTGAGCTTGGATAATTTATGCAAGTAGGGAAGTCAAAGGAGATGGGTCTTCTCTGCCATGGTACTTGTCTTTGGGACATTCTCCCCCTTGAAGTGTGGCCATCTCAATCTCTCCTTATTTCACAGACATTCCTGAAGACCTGGCTTTGTCAAGACATTTGATGGAGGGGGGTCTCAGGTGACTGGTGGAGTCTTAAGGTGGCTCCATTGCTGATCAATTCTCTTGTGTGTGTTTATATGTACGTGTGTCTTTAGTATGACTCTGTTTGACATATTTATTGTTTTTTTTATGTATGCTGAACAGAGTAATTTCTTGTGATATAGGCCACAAAAACTTGATAGAATAAATAAATACTAGAATAAATAAATGTATCCATAGCTCCCAGATGAAAAAAAAAATAGACTCATCCATGCCTAAGAAGGTTTAAATGATTGCAAATGCTATCGTAGTTGTTCAGTCTAGATCTACATATTTTATGCAAAACTCTTCTTCTTTAAATAAATACTTTATTCCATATTTCGCTTAAAAATCTTCAGAGTGGCTTAGATAGGCCTTTGTAAGCATTTTCCGTCTACACAGTGATGTGACTTGAAGCTCCTTAGGTCATTTAACAATATAATAATATCATCAATCTTTATTCTATTCTTTGTGGAGTTAATTCAGTTTCCATCACAAGACTAATGCTGCTGTCCTTAAAGAGATGGAGCGCCAAGTAATACAGGACTGAACTGGATATATCAACTGTAGTGTCACACTAAAGCTTTACCATTATGCCAAAACTGGGAAACAATTACAAATGTTGAAGATCTCAGTGAAAAAAAAGACCAGGTTTCAGCAGTTTCGAGGGAGAGTGCTTCCTTGAATTGTATATTTTATTCCATTACAGTAAAAAGACATAGCCTTTTATATATATAGAGAGAAAAAATTATTATTGCATCCTTTCAGCATTTCACTGTTTCCATAATGGAGAGAAAATGGTTGTAATGTGGTCAAAAGTGCACCAACAATATAGAAGAGAGAAGGATTTGCAACACATAAAAGAGATGTAGGTTGGAAAAATATTTGCCCATTCTCATTGTTAACACTTCATGATACAAACATTTTCTAGAAAACTGTTCCTCTGTAGGTGCTGCAGAAGTGGAGTCTCCCTTCTGACAGATCAAATATTATTAATATAAATCCAGGGAATTTAAGTTGTTATAATTTTAATAATCTTGCTTTATTTTTCCCTTGGAATTTATCCATACTCTATTTAGGAAAACATTCTGAAGTGTGAAAAACAAGCACTGTGCTTTGCTTGCAAATTCAAAGAAATAGTCTGATGGGATATTTGAAGATAAGACTAGGATCATGAAAATGTGAGTTTTAATCTCAGCAGCTATGATTTTTGCTGACAATTTTGGATCTGTTGTTGAGGGGCACAGTGGCACAGTGGCTAAGATGCTGAGCTTGTCAATCAGAAAGGCCAGCAGTTCAGTGGTTCGAATCCCTAGTGCCATGTAATGGAATGAACTCCCGCTCCTTGTCCCAGCTTCTGCCCACCTAGCAGTTCGAAAGCATGTAAAAAATGCAAGGGACAACCTTTGGTGGGAAGGTAACAGTGTTACGTGTGCCTTTGGCATTTAGTCATGCTGGCCTCATGACCACGGAGAGGTCTTCAGACAGCACTGGCTCTTCAGCTTTGAAACTGAGATAGCACCATCCCCTAGAGTCGGGAACAACTAGCACATTTGTGCGAGGGGAACGTTTACCTTTACCTTGGATCTGTTGTTACTGTTCAGTGTAGTCTTTCCCACAGTTTCTGAAAGTTGCTTTTCTTCATCTGTTGGAACAAAAGAATGAAAGAGTTGTGTCATATTTTAAAATAAGGATCTCATGACAGATGAAGATTTGCTTCAGTTTCACTTCTCTGGTGTTCTCATAACTGAGCTGCAAACCTCTGATGAGAATTTCTGGGCAGAATTTGCTACTGGTGATCACCTGGATTTTTGCAGTCAAAATATGATCCCCCCCCCCATCCTTGCACACAAATATCCCGTTAAGTATTTGTTTCTTGTATTGTTTTCATTTAAATTGTCATTTGTAGATTGCTCTATATCTTGAAAACTGGAATGATACACTGCAGTTGTTATTGTTGTTATTATTACATGAACAATTTTGTTTTGGAAGAAATGCTTTGAAAACCATAAGCTTCTATAAAAAGTTGATAAGTCCCTTGATATGTCTAATCCATAAAAGCATCTATTGTAATGAATCAATTAGCTTTCAATACCACAAGGGTTGTATGTCACAGAATTGTTATGACAATACAGTGAGTCTAAGCTCAAGTAGCCAATATTGGAAATTGATGAAACAGCTGAGAAATTATGAATCGAATGGTTGAAACAACAATTATGGAACATTATTTCTAGAATTCAGGCCAGCTATATACTGACACATAATTTATTAATTGTCAGTGTCAATGCTCCAACTAATGAAAATCAAAACTCTGAGACTAGAATCCTCTTCAAAGAACTTCAAAGAACTTATTTATTGGGTACATCACAGTAATGGTATCCTCTTTTCTTCACTACCAGTTCAGTAGCGGGACCATGCACAGAAGGTCCAGGATGATGTCTGGGTGGGCGGGCAGACCCTTATACCGCCACCATAACTGGTTCACCACAACTGGTGAGAACCAGCAGAATACCAGCTCTGTTACATAGTATTGGCATGATCAAGTGTAAAACCAACTCTAAATATTTCCCGCAGTTTCAATAATATTAAAGTAGTAAATGATCACCTCCCCAAGTGTCACTGGTCCAACTGTCCAATTGTGTTAAATGGTGGGCTCCTTAGGCACTCCCTCCTTCTCTATCTGACACCTGTGGAGAGACCTTAGTTCCTACAAGATAGTTCAGTGTGGTGTCTAGCAATGCATTCCAACCTCTTCCCCCCCCCCCATACTGTGTAGCCACTGAGAAACAAGAAAATGGCTTCTGCCAGGGTCAGTTCGAAGTTGACAGTCAGTTTTGTTGACTTGTACACTTAGTTACTGAGCCCTCTGCAAAGGGACAACACATTCTTAGTTTGGGGGGAGATAATGGAATGGAATACATTTCTCAACAATATAAAAATAATAAATTAGCTTGCAGAATTCATCAGTCATTCAAAACTCAGAAGTGGAATACACACACCTTTCTATCAGGGCATCTAAAAAATGACAAAAACAAAGCTAAGATACATATGCAGCACTGCACGTGGTGGCAATCAACTTTTTTTGGTAACTCATTCTCCATAAATACATGATTTGCCGCATCTCAGATATGCTGGACTATACCTCTCCTAAATCCCAATCAGTGTCACTTTCTTCTATCTTATTTCTTGGTCCCCCCTCTTTGTCCTCCTATAAATTAGAGCAGTTGCATTATCTGTATGGTTCCTATAGAATATATATGATGCCTGTATGCTAGCTACAGTCCATTGCAGATGCAATACACCCCTGCCTGTGGAGTCCTTGGTGTTGTCTGAGTTTGGTTGTTTGCTGCCAAACGAGGCCTCTGCCGAGGCTAATGTGTCCAATATGTAGTTTTTGACAAAAGGAGATGGAGAGGACCAAATGGCCGCCCTGCAGATGTCATTGATGAGTGCCTGAGTGGCCCAGGCCACAGTGGTGGCTGCACTCCTTGTCGAGTGAACGGTGATATGTTTAGGAACTGTCTTAGACTGGAGTTTCATAGGCAGTGGCTACAGTAGCCCAGAGCCACCTACCGATGGTAGAGGATGATACCTTCTTGCCCAAAGACCCAGGTTGAAAGGATACAAGGAGGGCCGCAGACCTACAAAAGTCAGCCGACCTCTTAATGTAAGTCCGTAAGGCCCGTTGGATGTGCCAGACACGTTCCTTGGGGTGTTTGGGATAGGGGCAGAAGTCTGGTAGGGTGACTTCCTGTGCCCTCTGGAACCAAGTATTCACCTTCGGTATGAATGATGGGTCCAAGCACTGAATGACCCGGTATGGGTGGATGATGCAAAGGTCCTCATGGATGGAGAGGGCCACCAATTCTGATATTCTGCATGCAGTATAATGGCAATGAAGAACACTGTTTTGAGTGTGAGTTGTTTCATTAGGTAACATCATCATCAATGTGTGTGAGTGTGAGATTGCTTCCTTGTTTATATACTTAGCTTGTCCTGCCCATTTTGATAGAGGTGTAGTTTTGTCCTTGATTGGGGTACTGTTTTATGCTTGATTGATTGCCTGGTATTAAAACAATGAAGCCAAAAACAACACAATCACTCGCACTGAGGATATTATCAACCAAACTCAGAGAGTAGCAAAAACTCCATAATTTAACTCTGAGCTACATACTGTATAAAACAGCCTAACAGAGTTGGAAGGGATCTTGGAGGTCTTCTAGTCCAACCCGCTGCTCAAGCAGGAGATCCTATACCATTCCAGACAAATGGCTGTCCAGTCTCTTGTTCGAACATTTCTTCTTTGTTCTAGGCTGCTTCTCTCCTTAGAAGAAAGAAAGGCTTTATATATTTTCTGATACTGAAACCCCTGCTTGGCATGGATCTTGTTCAGAGTTTTAAAAATATTGGTGTGAAAAATTCTTAACAGAAATGTTTTCCGGGCCAAAATTTATATTGAGTTGCAGGCAAAATATTCGAAATGCAACTGTCAGGGTTTCACGTAACACCCCCAATGAAAGAAGATTCTGAGGCTTGAGGTTCCTC
>JAPKID020002457.1:0-13307 GCA_026931265.2 Tropidonophis doriae | reverse complement strand
CTGACTTTCAACATATAAACAATAAAAGAGCTGTGGATCTACAAAGCTGTGGATAATGGAACTGTAAATAATAAAAGCTAGTCAATAGTAAAAAGGAAGGCTGAGCAAATTCTTGAAAAACTGTTTCAGAACTCCATAAAAGATTTGGAGCACTATGGAACTTACTTTCTGTAGGAATAACTAAGTTGATGTAACTATGAGAGATGGGAATAGATTCATTTATTCTGTACCCACAATTTTTCTGTTACTTTACAGATATGCAAAAAGGTGGACCTTTGTGCATGATTAAAGTACATTTTTTAAAGTTATCCATAGTTTTGCTATTTGCAGTTACTAGTCTAGAAAAGAACCCCACAAATAACAGAGATGTTATATTTTAGTTGGCAAAATATTTATTATTCACATATTCTGTTCACATGACAGAATGATTTTTAATGTGATAAATGGTAATATTTCTTTAAACTGTCCTAATGATTTTAAGAGATATTGACTGCTCTTTCATATGCTAAATAATTGATATAGATCATCTACATTTCCTATAAAAATCACCACAAACTATTTTAAGCCATGTTTCCCACCAGAGATCAAGCTTATATATACACATCCATGCTGAAAACATTTCCCTGATAAATGTGCATATGGTTACATATTTTGTATTCTTTTACATGCAACTTTTTCTCTTCTGAAAGTTGGCACAAGACAAGAACTTATGTTTTTGAAGTTCAAAAGGGGCCAGAAGATTTTTCCTCTTTGAGGTTGGACTGTTTTTTGTTAGCAATTGATTACGAACTGACAAAAAGATTTGTTTTCTTTTTGTTTTGTTTCTATGAAAACCCACTTTTACCTGTCAGAGATGTGACACAGCTCACTGTGCATAGTTAATGGAAGTGTATCCTAAGGTGTATGCTTCTGTTTGACCACCACATCCCATCATCCAAGATGATTATCTTCAGCTACCTGCTTACAATTAGAGTTGAATCATACCATTCTTTTAAGTGGATCTACAGGGTTATAATACTCAATCTATTTCCATATTTAATACAATCTCCTCATATAACCAATGCAACATTACTAATAAATTTATAGTAAAGAACGGCAATAATTTCCATTGATAGGATAATTTGACCCAAAGCTGTATTGGTCAAGGCATCGCCCATTATCTTTTCACACACTTTGCGTGTTCATATAAGTAAACCATCTATACAGTTATATAAATAACCAATTATATAGGATGGACTAACATTTAAAAATACTGAACATTCCAGCAAAACATTGTTTTCTTATGGGGTTGTATACTAAAAATATAACATTAATGTCAAACATCCATCTGTTAAGGAGAACAATAAACATATAATGACTTTAAAAGTATTTTTAATAACTATAGATAGTTATAAAAATAATTGTTATAACTATAGATAGCTGCATTGTCAAGTGATGAACTGTTAACATTCTGAACATTCTGGGAATAAAATTAATTGCCTCCAAAGCTGTTTAAGAAACAGACCTCTTTTAGCATTGCTTCATGACCATTGGCAAGAGCAGTCTGTGGGTTCCTGAATTGTATAGCTGACCCAGGTTGAGTTACCACTGCAATATAATTGTACAGTTCGCCTATGTAGTCCCAGTTCTCTGCAACATTTGCAAAATCTTGCATATGTATTAATGTTATAATTATAGATGCTTGCAGAAGGACATTTTCCATCACAGGACACAATGTTTACCTAGGAATAAATACATACCAAAAAGCCCAGTAAATAAAATGGCTTAATATGTGCATGATTTCCAAAGATTAAGAGAGATGATGCAAACAGTAATGGTTCAATGCTTACCGGTGTGTTACTTCGACAATCATTCTTGCGTATTGTCATCCTAACAGTCACTTTTTTACAGAATTTTCCATCTTCTTTACCTACAATAATGAATTGTTTGGAAAATATTAATGTCTCTATGCACATCTGTACACCAAAAGGGGATAAAATATGCTAAGAAAAATTATGAAACAATTATGGAAAGTAATTAAGTAACCACTGATGCTATTTATAACTTTTAAATTAAGTATTTTTAAAAATAAGGTTACAAAAACAAAAAACGGTTTGCCCAAAACACTAGCGATGCAGTGTTTAGATACTGTAAAGATTATGCTTTGTTCGAGTACAATTACCACTAAAAGGTTACCAGATCCATTTTCTAATCATATGCATTTATTCCTGGGATTAATCCTGGGACGTCAGCTCAGACTTCTAATTAAGAATTCAGATTGACAAACATAAATTAATGGATTTAACCCAAAGTCCTCAAATTGTGTAGTATTTATATTTTACTCCAAAATCTGAAATTCTGACTGTAGTTTAATCTAGGTGAAGTAATAATGTATAACAAAGTGGGCATGGTAAATAATGTTTAGCATACATAGCTATGCATCTATGCATATCTGCTATTCTGCTGAAATTTGCAGCATATTTATGGCATATGGCAGCCAGCAGAACTAGCCTGCAGTACAGCACTCTCACCACTGTGCCACCACGACTCTTAATATAATATAATAAATGCGAGGAATTTAATGCAATATCATAGTATAATGTTTAATGTAACTTATGTAAGGAATTTGGGAATTGTGTTTAAAGGTCTGATTGTGAGTATGACATATGATCTGGTGAGTCAAGTCTCAATTCAATCCCACAATTCAACTGTGTGATGGAAGGAAGAGCCATTATTGCCTAACAGGTCACATAAAATTAGACAAATAAGATGCAACTGTAGGACTGGGACAATTTAACTATACAATCAGACTAAACTATAAGATTGACATAGCAGGAAAGACACTGCATATACCCAACATGTGTAACTAACATAATTTGATTAATTAAATTCAGTGTGATAAGTAGCATAGGACTGTAGTTTCATCTGCCTAAAAGACAACAAAGCCATAATTGAGGGCTCTTTTGTGCTTTCTGAGCTTGCTTGTTTTTTGTAGACATTTCATTAGCCAAACTAGGTAACATCATCTGTGCTAGTCCATCAGTCCAGTAGCACAGATGAAGTTACTTAGTTTGGGTAAATGAAACATCTACAAGAAAACAAGCAAGCTCAGAGAGCACCAAGGACTCATCATGTCAATCCTGAGAATTATTAAATATTATTAAAGCCATAATTATAATTAATTTATTAACGGCTCCATATTTTGGCTTCCCGAAAGCCTGTATTTGTATTTGGCTGAATCCTATATTTTCATATAATATTTGGTATGTTTATAACTATAGATTTGCTTGTTCTTCATTTTTGTCCTAATGCCAGAGTGTTGTATTTAATACTTCTATATCATAATTGCAGTAGCACTTAAACTTATTTATTGCTTCATAGTGTTTTATAGCCCTCTCTAAATGGATTACAAAATCAACCTATTGCCCGCAACAATCTGAGTGCTCATTTTACCGATCTCAGAAGGATGAAAGGCTGAGTCAACCTTGAGCCAGTGAGACTCGAACTGCTGGCAGCCAGCAGTCAGCAGAACTAGCCTGCAGTACTGCATTCTAACCACTGTACCACCACGACTCTTAATATAATATAATAAATGATAATATCCTGATATTTATTTAGGATATAATACTGGAAAACATGCCATGCTCTCTGCAGAAGTGTTATTTGAATAGCAAGCTTTAATAAGCAAAAAAAATAGTTTCTATGTTCTACAGTAGTGTTGAAATTACTCAGTTAAGCAAATAAAATAAATCGTGCAGCAAATTAAATACTATGCAAATGCTTACTGCCAACAGTACATTGTTGGCTAACAACAATGCACTGCCCATACAGTGCAAAATGAAAAGATGTGAGCAAATCAGAAGAATGAGCAGTTAGTACTACAGTGCAGCTCTTTTAAATCAGGTTTTGTGACCGGAGGGGCATTATGCTTATAGGAGGGAGTACATTGTTGGAAATCAACAATGGCTCTGTTTGGTTCATTCCTACAGATTTCCAAGAAAATGTACCTGTATTACACTTAAGGTTAGGTGTAGGTGTAATTGGGCTAACAGGGAATGGGAGCAAAAATGATACTCCAGAACCTAAGGACATTACAAATTGAACATATTATACATGATAAATAGATGCCCCAAATTAGTATTCAGCATTTTATCTTTACTTATGCTATCAACAGTAACCTCTCAACTGGATTGTCTATGGATGATTATGCTGAATAAACATATGCATTAAAATGATAATTTGAAAAAAAATCCACCATTATTAACAAACTATCCACTCATCACTAATGAAGATACTACTTTTATTACAGATACACTTTGGTTCATCCTAGCTTCAGGTATCCAGAAATGTTTCCTTCAAAAATTGGGTTCTGTTTATGAAGATGTTTTTAAGAAGATGTTGGATAACCTTTTGTCTGAAGTGGTGCAGGGTTTTCTGCCTAAGCAGGGGTTTGGACTAGAAGACCTCCAAGGTCCCTTCCAACTCTGTTATTTTATTCTATGTAGCCAATAATATTTTTGAAAATTGTATTGACAATGTACAAACTGAGAAATTTCACTGAATAAAATGCCTTTAAAACTCTGTAAATGAAGGCTAGAGTCAGAATATTACTTATTTTACAACTGTTTAATAGACACCTGTTATTGTTTACATTGCTATTGATGATAATCAATGTTTGAATTTTCTTTCCTTTCATACCCCAATACTGATGCTTCAGTAGCAACTTACATGTCTTGCAACATCCTTCAAGGAATGGGACAATGTATCCGCCAATCTGAATATGTACAAAAATAAAAGTCAGATGCACTATATATACACTGTAAAATTCTTCATTATATTTCTAATTATATATAAAAACATAATTAGAGCTGAGCCCATGAAAAAAACCTAAACTATATTCCTGTCTTCAGCTAGAAATATTTTGTAATGCATCTACTTGTGATAATGTTATGGTAAAAATAAAATCATATGAAAAGAAATACGTTGAAGCACTAACCTTCACACATTCTGTTTCATTAAAAGGTGGACAGCTGATGGGTGATGTAATTAAAACTGATCCAACTGGTGTATTTATGCAATCATATTTGAGACAGTTTAAGGTCCAACTTGAACCAGGCTACAAAATATTTTAAAAAAAATTTATCAGAAATACAAAAGTACCTCAGCATTATGTAGAATGTTAGAAAAACAGGACTAAATGCCAAAAATCAGCAAGCCAAAAAAGACACAAAAAGACCAAAACACCTCATCATCCATCAACACCCAGAGATTGACACCAAGTTAAATATTAACAATTAAGAAGCAACCAATATCCCAATTAAGGAACTGCCAAACAAACTTACAGTCAACAACCCAATGAAGGAACTACCAAAACCACTCCATCAACATTGATAGGGCAAACCCTACAATATAAAATGGGAGCAAATCCAACTTCCTTGCATTGCCAAAGTTATCTAGTTTGGGTAATGAAATGTCTGGGGAAAAAAACAACCAAACTCAGAGAGCACCAAGGATCTCTCACACACTCTCCTTTCTTTAAAAAAAAAAAGCCTGTACCTTAAAGTCTGAAATTGTTCCATTGGTGAATGTATGAACACAAGACACATTCTTGCATTTTCCACAGCAAGTTGTTAGATCCTTTGGACGTTCATATACTTGATGCTAAAAAGGATAAGGATAAAATATTGAATATAGTTGAAAACAAATAGCAAAATTACAAGAATAAAACCTCCACAACTATAATGTATAATACTATAATTGCTCTGTACTGTATTCACTATATTCTCATGGAAAGTATATAATAAATTAACAAAACTTTGTTAAGGAGAGCTTTACAAAATGTCTTGGTATGAGTAAACCAGTTGTCGTCAAAGCATTACCAGTCCTCCTTGAAAGACTTTCTGCAAAATGTATGTGGACATAGAGACAATTTGCTTCCCTGGGAACTTCAGCAGAATTGCTTTTTAAAAAAAAATAATTGCATTAAACTACAGTGTATTTTAGTGCTACTTTGACTTAGATTATCTATGTTTACTGCTGCTTAAAACCAAAATTCATTGTGGGTCTTCCTGTATGAGCAGTTTGAATTGAAAGGGCAACTATTGCTTCACTTCATTTTTCCCATTGCAACGGAGTAGGGAATGTGAATAGAAAACATCAATCCAGAGTTCTCACTTGAGGCACAATGACCAGGCTCAAGTTATTGTCTTTCAGGCACATTACATCAGGGGTGTAAAACTCGCAGTGTCACACTGTCATCACATGACCTATCGTGACTTTCCTCCCCTTCACTAAACTGGGGGCTGGGGATGGCCAGTGAGTGACACATCTGGCTTCTGTCCGCAAGTTTGACATCCCTGCATTACATGAAGACCTAGTTCTCTGTAAAAGAATGTAATACTGGGAAAAGTGAAAGGAAAGAAGAAAAAGAGACATTAGTCCTATAAGATAAGACTGAAATAGACATCATGGGGCCTAAAACTAGTATTGCTAGAATAGCTATAATAGTAAAAACTTGCAAATCTGAGCTTCTTTGATCTTCATGTGAAGTAGGGAGAGGACTGCCTCGGGCATGTTTATAAACCTCTTTTGTAGTATGGATTCAAGCCATATTTATCTTTAAGTCCTTCAGACTTAAAGTTGCAAAGGTTGGAGACCCCTACTTTAGATTATTCTTCAGGGAAGAGCCAAATTCAAGGACTGTTCTAGCAATTCAGATGGGATGGATTGATCTTGTCATTAATGTCGTCCCTCCTCTTTCTTTAACTTCTCAGTGAAAGCTTATAGTTTATTTTTGAACTTCTTACAGATTTGCACCTTGCTGCACAATCAATGATGGAAGTATTCATCCGATAAAACTTGGTAGCAGGGTCAAGTACACTTGTGCAGTATGAAATATGACAAGTGCCACCAGATGAGTGTTCAACAATGGATTGTCCTGGAAGCAGAACACCTCTTTCATTGTTCAGACATACTTTGTCTTTTGCTGGAAAAAGTTCAACAAATATGAGCAACATTATGTAAAATTGTTCACACAAAGACAAACAAAAAGCTTAAATATTAATAAACATCACTAATGAAAGAAAATGAACATACAACTGTTTAATCATAGTTGACTCGCCATCCCGAGTCCCTCTGTGCTGAGATGGGTGTGGGTTATAAATGTGAAAAATAAATAATTAATAAATAAATAAATCATGACCTTCTGACTTTTATTAACAGAATCCTACAGCAGTTGTAAAACAAGAGAGATAACCACAAACCAGTGGTGGGATACGACCGGTACAGTGCTTCAGAGGGCCCGCTCGCCCTTCTTACCTGTAGTTGAGCTGATCGGGGCTTTCTCGCATGCACATGGAGCATATGGCACCTGCATGATGCTCCGCTGAGCAGCTGGAGTGTTGTGGGTGGTAAGTTCGCACGCATGTGCTATGCATGTGCTGTGCGCATGCTGTGCATGTACACATGGTGGACACTTGGCGCACCAGTTGCAACAGGATCTGGAATCCACCACTACCACAAACATATGCATTCAATTCTCCTTGAAGCTATTTTCAAGTGTTTTCAAGTTGCAGGGAAGTAGCATATGCTTATAAAAATTCTTTTATTTTAACATGATTTTAAAATATGAATTCTATATTATGTGGCCTTAAAAATACCTGGTTTATAAATAGAATCATTCAGATTAATATAAATTAGACCCTTGAAAAGAAAAATGGGTTTACTTACAACATTTATATTTAGGGCAGTGACAAACATCTTCTGTGTTATTCTGGAATTTTTCATCTAAGACCATTTTCTCTCCCTGTCCATATCAGAAAAATATTATTATTATCCTGTAAATATTGTTCTTCAATATCAGTGTTTCTATTCACTCTATTTTTCTAACAGGGTTATGGATTTTAAGTTAAAAAAAAACAAAGTAAAAAGCCCAGTTCCCTCGCAGTCCTATGCTATATTATTCGTGTGTGTGTGTGCATACATATACAGAAGGAAATCTGAGTCCCAAGGTGTCTTATATAAATCACTAACTTTGAGATTTTAGGTCTAGGACATATTACCTGAATTACTAACATTTACTAATTAATTCTGCACTTGTTTAACAGAAGTCAATATTGATAAGATCAATGGGACTTCCTCCTATATGAACACACTGTGTCAAGGTGATATTCCCCAAATGTACATGTTGTTAATTTTTTCTCAGAGGAAAAATGCATGTCAGATTAATAGGCTATCTCTCTTTTCACTTTGTTGAATGCTATCAAAAGCAGTTTAATTAACATATGCAGCCCTCATCTACAGGAATGGAGGTTACAATGAACATTTATTTGCAATATGTGCTTGTTTTATTAAACCGGTACTATAATTGCAACAATTGAGGAAACCTATCTACATGAATGAATTCAAAAAGATCTAAGTATACTATAAATTCTAAAAAATAACAACATAGTCTGAATTCTAAAAAATAATAATAGGTTGCAGACAGTTAGGCATATTTCAGTAAGATTTCTTACCAGTTTACACTGAGGCTTTGGGATTGTATTACATGCACACTCTAAAATAATAAATTGAAGAAGGGAAAAATCAGTCCTCACAAAGTTATCCATAAGATGAGAATGCAGCAAAACATCCATCGAATACATTAAAATAATTATATTGTTCAAACAATTATATTGTACAAACAATGTAACACTGTAAATATTTTGACGATTCATTATAGTATAAACTTTCAAAGAAGAGAGACTACTTCACTCAATGAGCTGATGTTTGTAAGTGCTGTAACAATGATTTTGTTAAACAATAAGGATAGAGCAACCATTTCTTGTCTCCCTTCCTCACAAGGCAAACATCAATCTTGGAAGCCTGAAATTATACTTCTTCCACCTCCTCACCTTTACAGTCCAAGAAACTTAGGAGTGTTCCTTCTGAGATGTTTGCCATATCCCCATTCTTTCTAAGGGCTCAACTTTTTCTCAGTCAACCATTGCCTGGTCTGTGGCATTTAATGTTGTCTCTCAAGGTCATTTGGCCTTACACGTGGCACCCAAACTTTGGTATATGTACCTTGAGATTAGATTGACCTAGTCCCTGTTAGTCTTTCATAAGGCCTTGGAAATTTGGTTTTGTGCCCAAGATGGGAAACTATGTAAATTGAATAAATACATTTCATACATGTAAGAGTTCTTCAATGTATGTAAACAATTCTCTAATCATTAAACAGACTTTTGATGTTCACTTTGTCTATGTTGTCCCTGAGTACAATTCTGTTGCAAAGGAGCAAAGAATAATTTTGCACATTAGCAACATTGGTTATAGATCAAAGCCCAATAATGATCATTTATGAGCCCTGGTGGAGCAGTGGTTAGAGTGCAGTATTGCAGCCTAACTCCACCCAGAGCCAGGAGTTCGATCCTGATAG
The DNA here is from genome assembly GCA_026931265.2 of Tropidonophis doriae. Taxonomy (NCBI): domain Eukaryota; kingdom Metazoa; phylum Chordata; class Lepidosauria; order Squamata; family Natricidae; genus Tropidonophis; species Tropidonophis doriae. The sequence goes on along the minus strand of JAPKID020002457.1, from coordinate 3,910 downwards.
ACTCAAGGTTGACTTAGCCTTCCATTCTTCTGAGGTTGGTAAAATGAGGACCCAGATTGTTGGGAGCAATATGCTGATGTTGTAGAGTGCTGTAAAGCACTACAAGGTGTTCTATATATGTAAGTCTATTACTATTTTACAAAAAAAAAAATAATAAGTTGTAAGTGAGATATTTTAGATAGCAAGGAAAACTTTCTAGGCAATAAAACAACTCTAAAAACTACTCAGTGTCAACCTACCACATTTCTTGATTGGTCTGAACCATAGTTACAATTTTAATTCAACACCATTGACTTTTGTATTTTCAAAAAAGAAATTGCTGTTAATTGCTTGAAGATAAATGAGAAAAAAAATGTAATTACCACATCTATGATATGGACAACATTTTTCTGGACTCCAAACTTCTATCAAGGACATTCCCAACATACATTTAAATTCAGGACAACGAAAAGTTTCACAGACTGCAAGTTAAAAAATAAAAGACAAATGTGGTTTTATCCTTAGATTCTTGAAATGGAAGAATTTCATTTGAATGAAAAAGAGTCAAGTTGATACTTATTAAATCATAAAAAAATAAAATGTTTAAATTGTGTATTTAACCTCTCGGTATCATTGATGTACATCTTAATATATATAGAGAGATAAAACTGATAAACAATATGTATTAATACATTAAACTTCTTTCTTGCACAATTACATTGACAATGGAGATTAATAAAAAGTTTAATTCATGACAATTTTTATAGCTCAGAACAATCACTGCAGAGTAATTAAGATAACCTCTGAGAACAAACTCACCACACTGATAATCAGGGCAACATCTGTCAGTGGTATTGCCATCCACAATGAGTCTTTCTCCTTCTTGACATGTGGGAATTTTATCAGAACAAATGCCACAGGCTAAAATAGAAAAATAGAATTTATCTGAAAAATAAGGTCAGCCATTTTTTTTATTATTCTGTTTTCTATAATTGCATACAGTTTAATGAATTACATTTTCTTTCCTTTTAGCCTTTTAGTCTACCACAAATGAAAGCAGAATTTCCTTTTTAATGTGTCCACTGTGCTCATAGTAAAAAAATGGCAATAAAGGTTATCTTATCTACTATATAAACTGGTGGATACAAATTTTACTACAAGGAGGGAGGGAGGGAGATACAAGCTCTTATTCAGTTAAGCTTTCAGTGCACCATTAGAGTATGTTGGCATTATACACACTACCTTTTCACAATACCATTTTTAGGCAATTGTTCACAAGTGAGAAATTTCATCAGGTAAACATCACTTCAGGATTGATCACTGACGTAATACAATATGTATACATGATTCAAACATAACTCCCACTTTTGCAATTCTTAAAGTTGATGTTAGCAACTCTGGGTTCAGAACCAGTGTTACAACTCTGGTCCCGTAACCAGTGTTTGGAAATAAATGCGGAATAGTGCAATTCATCAGACAGTAAAGAGATACGTTGCTGTAACCACAAACAAACTCTAAAACAGTTGTAGCAACTAAAAATGCTTCTTCCGACCAGTGATACTAACTTCTCAAAATAATAACAGTTCTTCACCAAACACAGAGTTATCTTACGGTGATGCAAAACAAATACTTCTTCAGTATTCAACTTCAGCTCCTCAAACGGCAAACAGTAAGCACAGGAAAACAAAGGAATCAAATGGGATCAGAAAAGGGAATGGACTGTGTTCCTGAGCTTCCTTTATAGTAGAGCTGAGAAGCACAGCCAATCAGAATTCAAACACAGTTCTTAAAGCTACATGTCTCCTTAAGAACATAGGCTCATATATATTGTAAACCCAATATAAGGCTGAATATCCTAACAACGTTGTATACTATATTGCACATGAGAGAAACAGATTTTTAAGTTTAAGATTCAGAACAGTTCCAGAAGAGCATGCATATCAGAAAAAAGATTCTTAAATCAGTCAAATTTTCTGTATTGGAAGGAAAATGATATTGAGTCAGAGCCCGATAAGGTTTATAGCAGTGATGGCGAACCTATGGCATGCATGCCACAGGTGGCACATGAAGCCATTTGGCAGGGCACGCGAGCATTGCCCTGTCAGCCAAGAGTAAACCGGAAGTGACTTCCACTTTGCTCGTAGGACCGTTTTTAGGGAAGCTCCTGAAGCCTCCAGAGGGCCTCTGGCGGGTGTGTGTGTCCTGTTTTCGTTCTCCCCAGGGTCCCATATAGCCTCTGAAGTCTCGGGAGGATGAAAAAAAGCATGTAAAAATGGGGGGAGCGTCAGTCACATGTACTTGCGCACTGGGAGGGCATGCCCATTGCATTATGGGTGTGGCACACTTGTGCATGACCCGCCTGTGCTCCTCCCACCCCATATGGCACATGAGCCTAAAAAGGATCGCCATCCCTGCTTTATAGGATGAATACATGATTTCCAAAATTAAGAAATAATCCAAGGGATGCCGCTGTGCACTTTGTCGGGAAAAAAGATGCCGGAGGTCAAATTTTGCAGTAATGTTTTAATATTCGATTAAGTATTGACAATACAAATGTAATTGTACTTAAGAAAGCATCAATTAGAATATTACCTAAGAGAAAAGAGTACTGTATTTGTTTTTTGTTTTTTAAATAATTTTTTATTTTTTTAACATAAACACAAATAATACAAACTACACAGGAAAAAAAAACATCGATAAGCCATTTTTCCTTACAGACTATCAATTTTTAAGAATGTATCAATTTATCACAGGTTTCTATAATGTTCTTCAAAACTTATCACTTATTTTTCATATTGGTTATTACAATTCTTATATCTCAACCCTAATATTACTAGTTGTTTTAACATTCTGTACTGTATTTGGAGCAACACAGTTGGTAATTCTTTATGCAGAGAAATCCTTTGACAATTTGAATTGGATTTTCTTGTTTAGAGTTTTGGAACATTTTTAACTTTTATTAAATGGATAACATTAACTTATACTTCATAGAAATGCAAATAATTGTTCATGGAGAGCTAACAAAAACCTTGTGAGATTCAAAAAGGCTCCAAAGAAGCATATCTGTGTTTTCTCCCTTGTCTCTTTTAGTTCTTGAGGTACAGGCAGTACTCGATTTACGACCACAATGGAGGCCAAAATGTCTGTTTCTAAGTGGGATATTTGTTAACTGAGTTTTGTCCCATTTTATGACCTTTCTCCCATAGTTGTTAAGTGAATCACTGCAATTCTTTATTTAGTAACATAGTTGTTAAGTCAATCTGGACTTCGCTTGACAGAAAATCGCAGTGGGGAGTCATATGACCTTGGGATATTGCAACCATCATAAATATGAGTCAGTTTCCAGGTGTCTGGCTTTTGATCCTCTGATCATGGGGACGTTGCAATGGTCATAAATATGAAAAAAACCCAGTCGTACATTACTTTTTTTGGTGCCGTTGTAACTTTGAACGGTCACTAAATGAATGGTTGTAAGTTGAGGACTATCTATTGAATTGAGACATAAGACAAGATGAGAAAATGGTTGAAGTTAAGCTTTAAAAAAGAATTAGTGGATGACCCGATATTAGTTTTGGTAGAACTGGTAGAAGGAGTAAAACATTAATGGGAAAATGGCTAACTAGCGTTAAAGAAAATGAAGATGCTAAGAAAAAGGTGACATTAGAAGATCCAGTAAAACTGATGGATAAACCTGAATTTAAGATTGAAAAAAGTAAAATGATAGGACAAATATGAATTGTATGTTATTTCAAAATAACTGTGTTGCTAGAATAAAATTAAGAAGGAACACATTAAGATGGGACAAATTAAAATCAAGGAGAGAAGCAACTTAGAACTGGGGAGAAATTTCCTGTCAGTTAGAACAATTAACCAGTGGAACAGCTTGTCTCCAGAAGTTGTGAATGCCCCAACCCTGGAAGTCTTTAAGAAG
>JAPKID020002456.1:0-13308 GCA_026931265.2 Tropidonophis doriae | reverse complement strand
GGTGTAGATCTACACACAGATTGGTTGGCCATTTAACCAGACTGGGCCACAGCAACGTGTGGCCAGGAACAGCTAGTGATAGATAAGATATTCACATAAGGCATAGATACTCAAGCTACGGGCCCGCCAATGTAAAGTATCCAGCTCGCTGATGATGGGATTCAGCCCCACCCCTCATTGTCGGTCTAATCTTCCAGCAAGCATCACTTCTTTTGACCTTGAGGTATTCCCATGCCAACAATATTTTTGCTATTATTCTCTTCCACCATCACTTCATGCAGTGGATTGGGAGGGATTTGAAGGTAATTTAGAGTAACCTAGTTTTAGTATCATTTATTCTAAACAATTGGGATTTTATAAAACAGCACTTAAGAGCAGACACCATACATTCAACCTATAAATTCTATTTTGAACTGTTCAATTTGAACTTGTGAAAAAAAAATTCAGAGACTTTCAATTTATTCTTAACTAGGAACTCCTAGTCATAACGTTTCTCATGACAGAATAGTTGGCACTCAGTGTAGTGAGTGAAGCTATAGCACTCTGAATACAATTGGAGTATAAAAGGTTTGTTGAAAATAAAGGGCAGTTCACTATTTCGGGTACTCTAGGCAAACAATGTATTTAAAAACCTCTTATCCATAAGGTTTTAAAAGAAAAAAAATTCATTATTAGATATTTTCATATTGCTATCTTCCTTTAATCCTAGACCTATACCTTTGGTTGATTTGCACAGCTTGTAATAGTACCGATCATTAAGTATAATTAAGTGAAATATATTAACATTATTTATCATTTTTTTAAAATGATAAATTTATTATTTATCTCTGTTTTAAAACTTTTATTTAATTTCCCATAACAAATAGTCATTCTGTCATTATTTCTGAAAACAGTTCTAATAGTTTACAGAATTGAAAACAGTTCTAATAGTTTACAGAATTGCATTTATAACAAAGATATAAAAATCTTACAAAATCGAACATTCCATCTCTCAAAAGCTGAAAATACATTTTATTTTATTTTTTTAAAATCTACTGAGGGTACTGTTTGTAAGATGTTATTCTGCTATCAAGCAATGTAAAAAAAATTCCTAATCCTAATAGATTTTTCCCTATTGGTTGGTTTAAAACATGCTTTAATTGTGATTTTCATCTATAAAACTCTGTAAATGTGCAAGCTGATGTCAAACTGTGGGTAGATACTGTATGTATATAACACCAAGCAGTGTTGCAAGCTGTAAATGATCCATGTTTTTTATTGTTTCCACATTAATTTAAGTATGTTTTCAGTTTTAAAATCATTATTATTGGGTACCAATTTCTAAGTTTATATTTTTTTAAAAAAAGTAATATCACATTTTTTTCTCATAAGTATTTTGTTACAATGGTCTTATCATGTATTATTACCAAATATATCATATCAAGTGAAAGCTGTTCCACAGTAAATACACAATGAAGACATTGTATATTACTTCTCTCATCAATCTGACAGATGGATACAAAGCAAGGTATTGTTCAGGGTCATCCCTCCAGGATGGCTATGTGAGATCTTAATCTGTCATTGATTCAGCTTTGGAATTTCAAAAGATATTAAATTATTAAACTAGAAACCTAGGTAATACATTTATTATCACAAGAAAATTTTAACAAGGTAGAAAATAGCGGAGAATGGAATGTAAGTTTACTTGACTTTTTAAACTAAGAAATTTTAATATAATAACATAAATATGAATTTATTACAAAAGCAATGTAAGAAATAAGAAATTTGACATGAGGGGGAAGAGTTTAAAAACTGTACACAATTTATAAATAATATGTTTTCCATGATAGTTTACATTTCTGAATATAATTTCAGAGGTATTTATGCTTGGTCCTCAAATTTACAACTGAGGGAACATCTCTGTGGCAAATTCCAGTCCTTCACAGCCCACTCGCATTTACAGTGTTAATATATGCCTCAAAAATTCTCAGCTTCCCATCTCCCCATGTCTGCCCTTTTAGCTTCCATCATGAGAAAAGTGCTGACTGTGCAATGTTTTCTTCCTGATGTCATTTGCAGTCCTCATGAAGGACCAGACTAGATGTATGTACAGCAGCAGCAGAAGCAGCAGCAGCAGCAGCAAAAAGACAGGGAAGGTCAACTGGGGATGCAGAGGCCACAAAATTCAGGGTGGCAACAGCTGAGTAGCTACAGCTGGGCTTTGATGCCACGGTGCTGGACTGGAATAGCTGTAGCTTCACACTGCAGGACTGGAGAGGTTGTTTTACAACTGCATTGCTTAGCAATGGAAATTCTGGTCCTAATTACCATTAACCAAGGACTACCTATATTACTCTTTGTGTGCTGACTGTATCAAGAGACCAATAAAAGTATATAGTTATAGTGTGTGTATGTATGTGCATGTGTGCTGGCATATATGAATCTATATGAATATTTTCTTCTGGATGTTTTATTAGAGCAGACCTCCCTAAACAAATTAGCATCCAGTATGTCAACATCCTCTCAGAATTATCAGGACAGTATATTTATGATTGACAATTCACAGAGCTCTGTAATATTCACATTTGATATAACTACAGTTCACCCTGGTTGTGTAAGTCTGCTTAGTATTTCTTCCATACTAAACTAAATATGAAGTTATTTCTTTTTTCAGAGGGTGGTGGAAATCAGACATACATTTTTTTTGGTAATTCAATCATCCAATATTTAGAATGATTTTTAAAAAAGGAAAGTATGATAGAAATTATATAATTAATGTCACAGTCAATGCAGGACCAATTATAGTGTCTCCAAAAGATGACCACCCATTCTTTGTGTGAAGGAAAACTCAATAGTCCATGCAGCAGCTATTCAATTGACTGGTAGCTTCTACAAACTATAAGTTTCTTCTGAAGTTTTGCCTAGACCTATTTCCTTGGGGTTTTAATATACTCATTCTGTCTTGTCCCCAAAGTAATAGATGGAAACTAATCAAGAAGGAAACCAATCTAAAAATAAGAAGGTATTTTCTGACAATTAGAACAGTTAATCAATTAAACAGCCTTTAGATGTTGTAAGTGCTTCATCAATGGATGTTTTTAAGAATAAATTGGACAACCATTTGTCTGAAATGATATATCCTCCTTGAGCAGAGTTGGATTAGAACACCTTCAATGCCCCTTCCACCTCTGTTATTCTGAATAAGTGCACACCCGTATTCAGCTTGCTAATTAGTATATTATGGGGTAATATCTCTTGTTTCCCGAAGTCCTGAAATTATACTATGTCCATATTACTACTATATTAAGATATTTATACCTTTCATAGAATAATAAAATAAACAAGATTAGCCAGGCACCCCTATTTTTGGAAAATACATACTAAGTTATAATAATTGCACTGATTAGTGCAAGATGTTCACTTTGACCAATGTAATACCTATTTTTCAGAGTACACTAAATGAACTTTAAGTAATTGTTTTTACTATAAGGATACAATCAAAAATATCATTTTGCCATCAATATAACAATCCTCTGAAATACTTTAAAAGCAAACTAAAAAGAGAGAAAACAATGTACAAGAAATGTCCTTAATAAAAACCTGACATTCAATAGGGTTGTGTTTCTACAGTTGTCAAATAAACTTAGGAAAAGATACAAATCCTTTAAAGAACTACAAATGACCTCCGCCAACATCTTACAGAATTCTGAATATCATTTTTGAAATTAAACCCATAGCATTATACCATCTTCAGCTGATACACAGTTGTGTTTTATCCTGAAGGATAAGGTACTGGTAACAACCTCCAATATTATTGCAATGCAGTCTAAATGGTACTGCATTTCTAACTGAAGCTGCAACTAGAACAAAATGTAGCACTGTGCACTAACGGGTGCAACTTATTTCTCCTATATATATAACTCCAGGACCACAGAAGCAATTCCATCAGTCTCTAGGGTCAATTCAAAATCGGAATTACTATTTTAAAATCCTACAGGACTTGGGGCCTGTATGGATCTTTGCAATCACTTACTACAAATAGAATTTACCTGCTCAACATATGTCTGCAAACAATGAATGTTTACCATACCAAACCACTGCAAGAGAAAATTCATAGGACAGAATTTTCTACAAAAGTGCCTACTTGTGGAATTCCCTTTCACCAGAAATAAAATCAACATCTTTGTTGTTAATATTTAAGTTGTAGTCCAGTCCCGTGCTGGTCCGATCGAGCCGCCTTGATGTCTGTAGGCCCGCGGCTTGCGGCCCAGGAATTCCAGGTAATACCAGTAAGAAAACATAAACAAGGATCAGAGAGCCCCGGGGTGGGGCTAGATGCTGCCTCCCCACTATGAAAAGATGCGTCTCAGGTAAGGACCAACGCTCTTTTTCCATAGTGGTGGAGGCAGTATCTAGAGTCGGACGTACCAAAGCTGTAGGTGTCCCTGGGTGGGAATCACGATTGGCTAGAATGTCTCTCGGCTCGTATCACTGATTGGAGAACCCTGCGACCGAAGGCCACCTCTGCTGAGGCAAATGAGTCCAACTTGTAGTGGCTGATGAAGGGTGAAGGCGAAGCCCAAGTGGCCTGCTCTGCAAATTTCCTTTGCCAAGCCGCTGTGGTGGCTGCGCTTCTGGTGGAAAGGGCGGTTAGACGACCTGGGCTTCCCGAAGAACGTGCCTGGTAGGCCGTGGCAATGCACGCCCGCAGCCAATGGCCAATAGTCACTGCCTTTCTCCCCTGGGAAGATGGTTGGAATGACACAAAGAGAGATTCCGAGACTCGAAAAGGTCGTGTTCGTTTGAGATAGATCTTTAGGGCCCTCCTTACGTCCAAGGTGTGCCACTTCCATTCCAACGGATGAGAGGGGTCCGGGCAGAAATTAGGGAGCACCAGTTCCTGTGACCTGTGAAAGCAGGAGCATACCTTGGGGATGAACGAGGGGTCCAATCTCAGCATGACCCAGTCCTGGTGAAACACGCAAAGGTCCTCCCTGACCGAGAGGGCCTGAAGTTCGGAGATTCTGCGTGCCGAAGTGATGGCTACTAAAAAGGCAACTTTCAAAGCAACTTTCAAAGCCGAAGTGATGGCTACTAAAAAGGCATCTTTCAAAGTTAGAAATTTCAGGGAGACCTCCCTCAAAGGCTCAAAGGGCCCCCCGGTGAGGGAGTCCAAAACCTTGGGCAGGTCCCACGAAGGGTACCTCTGCACTGTGGTTGGTGGGGGGGCAGATTCGAGGCCCCTTTTAGGAAAAGACGTACCGTAGGCTTCTGGGACAGAGATGAAGGACCCCCGCAGGTCAAGACGGATGAAATGGCTGCTAACTGTCTCCGGATGGTGTTGAGCGCCAGTCCCTTGTCAAGGCCAGTCTGTAAAAATTCAAGGACCTGTGGAATAGTGGCCCTAGGAGGGTCAATAGACTTACCAGCGCACCAGGTGCAAAAGGATCGCCAGGTGGAATCGTATACGTGGTTCGTGGAGGGTCGTCTGGAGGCCTGGATCATCTGGATGACCTTGGAGGAATAGTTGTCCTGCCTCAGGATGCTCCGCTCAAGCGCCAGGCGGTCAACTGGAGCCACTGCGGTTCTGGGTGCTCCAGAGACCCCTGGGCGAGGGAGATTCGGTCCCAAGGGATCTTCCAAGGCCAGTCCACCAAGAGGGCCCGCAAATCAGCGAACCAGGCCCTGCGGGGCCAGTGAGTCGCCAGTAGGATGACCTCTCTGCCACTATCTTCTGTATGACGCGAGCCAGCAGGGGAAGCGGAGGGAAGGCATAAAGGAGGCCGGAAGGCCATCTGAACCGCAGGGTGTCCACTCCCTCCGAGCCCGGCATCGGGAAGCAAGACAGGAACCTCGGGAGCTGTGAGTTGGCAGGGGCGGCGAAGAGATCGATTTCCAGTAAACCAAAGTGGTCCACTATGTCCTGGAAGAGCGACGGATGCAGTCGCCATTCGGCATTGTCCACCACATCGCGGCTGAGCCAATCCGCCTGCACATTGGCCACTCCCGAGATGTGCTCTGCTGTCAAGGAGAGCAGGTGTCGCTCGGCCCAAAGTCCCAACCTTCTGGCCTCTTCCATGAGGGAGAGGGACCAAGTGCCCCCCTGCCGATTCACGTGTGCCTTGGCGGACACATTGTCCATCAGTACCAGGACATGTCTCCCCCGTAGGTAAGGGAGGAAATGACGGAGGGCCAAATGGATCCCTCGCAGCTCCAGCCAATTGATGCTGTGAGTCAAATCTGAGGGGTCCCATTGGCCCTGGGCCATCTGCTCCTGAAGATGGGTCCCCCAACCAAAGAGACTGGCATCTGTAGTGACGGTCAGCATGTCCTGGTCCTTGAACTGCCATCCCTCGGTGATTGCACGGGAAGTCCACCACCTGAGGGAGTGGGAAACCGCCGAGGAAATGAGTACCTTGGCTTGGGAACAGCTCAAGAGCCATTTCTGAAACAGCAAGAGAAACAATTGGAGGGTTCTGGAATGTAATCGGGCCCATGGTACAATGCCTATGGCCGAGACCATGGTCCCTAGAAGTTTAGATAGGGTGGCCAAGGAGGGTCTGGGGTCCCCGGACACCTGATTTACTAATGCCCTAAGTGAGTCCTGGCGCTCCTGCAACAGGAACACTCTACCCTCCATCGTGTCAATCAATGCTCCCAGGTGAACCAAACGGGTAGTGGGGAGAAGATGGCTCTTAGGGTGTTAATGGAGAACCCATGGCTCTGCAGAGCCAGAATGGTGATGGCCAGGTCCCTACGTGCCCTGCTAGGAGAGGTAGACTGAATAAGAATGTCATCTAAGTAGGCATTCTGTGGCCCTAACCCAACTATCTGAAGTGGTGCGATCCCATAGGTCGGCGGACAGGGCTAATCTGCCCCCTATGGGATAGGAGGTGGCCAGAGGGCTAATTCCGGCGGTATGGACGATTGCCCCCCCGAAAGGAACGCTTGGGCTGCTTCCCCTTCTGGTAATGGTCTGGGGCCCCTCTATTCCTGGGGAAGAACCCTCCCTGTTGTCTGGATCCCTGTGACCCATAGTCTGCCCCCGAAAGGACGAACCGTAATCCTGGGAGCGAAAGGATGCTCCAGACTCCTGGCCTCGAAAGGACGGACATCTGTGGTAGGGAGTGGAGCGGTGAAACTCTTTCTTGTGGGCCGAGGGAAGGACTTTACGCTTGTCCTTAATCTCCACCAAAAAAGGATCCAAGGCATCCCCAAACAGTGAACTGCCCTTGAAAGGAGCAGAGGCCAGGCAGCACTTATGGCGGATATCAGCCTGCCATTGTTTGAGCCACAAAAGCCTTCGCGAGGCGACTGACGACGCCATGGCCCTGGAGGCAAACCTGGCGGAGGCCAAAGTGGCGTCCGATGTAAACTGGACCGCTGCCACCAGCTTCGCAATGTCCTGATGAGCCCTCAGATCTGTGACTGGGATGCATTGTTGCAGATCCTGGAGCCACAGGAGACATGGGCAGGTGAAAAAAGAGGCCATAGTGGAGGCATGGACTGCCCATGCTGCTGCCTGGAACCCCCTCTGCAGGGTGAGGTCGGCCTTCTTCTCTGGTTTCAGGTCATCCTCAGGTGCCCCTGACATGTTGTCCACCGGAGGAACCGAGAGAAACTGTCCCAGCTCGTCGGCAATGTTGAAGAATTTCTTATCCAAGGCGGAAGGACTCGGTCCGGAAGTGGGTGTAGCCCATTGGTGTTGAACCAAATCGACGAAGATCTTCGGCATTGGAATGTTCTCTGAAGGTAAGTCCTCGTCCTCGAACAAGGTTTCTGCTGAAATCATCGCTGTACAGGAAGGCGCCGTCGGGGCCGAGGTGGGCGGGGCCATCTTGGAAGTTGCCATTGCCTTGTATAGCAGTGAGGGAAAAAGAGCCGAGGGGAAGAGACCCAAGGAAGGCTTCTTTTCTGGTACCCTCCTTTCGTCATCTGAGACGCCGGTTTCTCTGATCTCCCCCTCCTCTGACTCCGAGGAGGTGTCTAGGTCATCCTCCTCGGGTTCCTCTGCAGCCAGTGGTACTGTTGTTGGTGGAGGAACTGGAATGGAAGCCGTTGCCGGAGTGGGTTGGACCGCAGCACTCTTCTGCTGCAGCCCTGCAGTAATCCCTTGGGAAAAAGCTGCTGCTATGATCTCTTGAATGCTCGGCATCCCCTGGGTAGGTTGAGGTATGGGTAAGGCGGTGGAGGTCGATGGAAGAGCCTCCAAACGCTGAACCGTGGGAGGAAGAAATTCCCCTGGACCTGGTCCCATGGTCTGAGGTTGCTGAGCTGGTTCCCAAATGCCCGTAACGTCGATTGGAAACAGTGGGTTAAGGGGTGCCCCCCCGGATGCTGTGCTGGGGACATCATGAGGGACAGCTGTACCTGGGACTGATGAGGGAGAGGCGAGGCCGGGATGGGCACGGCCTTGCTGGCAGCTCTGCTATGAAGGCAGTCTAGGGCCTTGTCTTTCCGCTTTTCAAAGGTCGAGAAAGTGGACGCCGCAGGCTTTTTTGCCTTGTCCGTCTTCTGTGAGGCCTTGCCCAATTTTGATTGGGCCTTTCCCTTCCCCCGTGAGGTAGATGTGGAGGGGGCAGGCTGAGGGACCGGCTAACCTGGAGCCTCAGGGGCCGGCAGGAGGACAGGCTGGGGAGCAGGCTCCACGGGAGAGGCTTGCTCATTGGAGCCGGTCGCGGAAGTCGAGGGGGTCGCCATCAGAGGGCAGGGGAGCATATGGTTTAAAGGTTCCCTGCTATGGTCGCCCAGGAGCTGTAGGCTTTCCTGCTTCTCCGCCCGCTTCTTCCTCGTATCAAAAATGGCGCTGCCTTAAGCCCCACCCCCACACTTCCTGTTGGTCTGTGAAGAAGGCGTGCCTTCTTTGAATGACCCAAAATGGTGCTTCGCGCTTCCTGGCCACCTCGTGGCCGAGCAGACTCTCTCGCCGGTTGGATGGGTCCGCTTTGCTCCCAGACCCCTCCTGCGCCTCGGCTGGGGCCGCTGGGTCGCTCCGCAGCAGCAAGGGAAGGAGGGCTGTTTAAACGGGTGCCTGGCTGCCGCGGTTCACCGCTCGATCTCTCGGGAGCGGCGGAGCGAATCTCCGGCTAAAATTCCTCCCACAGCCTGCTGGTCTCTTACTTACGGCGCTTTGCGAGAGTTGCTGCTTTCGGGTGCATCGGTGTGCTGTGCGAGGGAGCGCTCCTTGGAGGGAAGGCGCAATCGGCTGCCTCTGCAAGCCTCTGCTCTGGCGGAAAAAGGCTCTTTCTGGCCTATTTGCCCTGTAAGGGCTTAAAGGTCCGGTCCTGGGGCTTGCTGCTCGCTAGGAAACAGTCAAGCTGCCCACAGGCTGTCAGTTCTCTGCGCTCCTTAAAGTTTTCCAAGTGGTGAAGGCAATCTGGACTGGAGATTCTCAAGACGCTGCTTTCCTCCTCGAGGGCTGAGTTGAAACTGGGCATGCCCGGTGCTGAGGGTGGGGTTTAATCTTGCCCAGACTCAGACCTCCAATGAGCGGAGAGAGTGTACACCCACTCTAGATACTGCCTCCACCACTATGGAAAATTGCAATGATTGATGTCATATAAAGTATCACTTTGTGAATTAATAAATACAAAAACATAAGAACTAGAGGAATTTAAAATATATACTCCCGCCCTAAGAAGAATCATATTTACAGTAATCTTAGAAAATAGAGAACTCTTTGCCATTTCTGATTTTTCTGACAATTGAATTTAGATAATATAGTGTTATCTCTGCCTTACAACATTCTTGGTTGCCAAAATAAAAAACTAATTCACTCTTGATTCAAGGATGAAAATTTGTTGTAAATGTGTTAGAACATATAGATAAAAATGGAACTGGGATAACACCTATTACTAGGGAGAATTAAAATTAAAAGGGAGGGGTGTTAGATGATGACATGAATCCTACTAAACCAGTCCAGAATGATGCTACAACAAATTAACAATGCTATTTGTTAATCTAGATTGAGTTCCAGTTTGGTGTAATGATTAAGGCACCAGGAGAGAAATCGGGAGACTGAGTTTTAGTCTTGCTCTAAGCACAAAGCCGTCTAGGTGACTTTAGGTCAGTAATTCTCTCTCAGTTCTAGGAAGCAGGCAATGGCAAACCACTTCCAAAACCTTTCCAAGAAAACTTAGGGACCTTAGAGTCAATGTTGATTCAAAGACACCAACCTCCCAAACAATCAGGATTACCCAGCAGAGATAATTTTTACACATTTAAACTTAATCTCTCTTCCTGAGAGGCATGAAAATTATTATTTATACATCATCTTGACTTTATTTATTGCACCAAATTTCTACTGCTCATTTCACAAAACTAGGGCCCTTTCCCAAATTGTATTTGACATAACACAACAGCAAAATACTTGTCTGAATTCATTTTCATTCAGGACTAGGAAAAGGTGATTGAAGAATGAAATCTCTTTGTTTCAAACTGAAGGAAATCCAAAATATTTCTTTTTTACTCTGGAATCTGTCCATAAAAGCTCTTCGGCTAGCTCCCAATCCTCTAAAAACAAAAATTCTGTTCACCTTATTCTGGTTATATCATTGTATTATTGGCATCCTTTAGAGCAGGGTTGGGTGTTTTGTTGTTGTTGTTAAGGTGCTTGTATTCCTGATATCTTGATTCTGAGATCTTGAAAAGCTAAGAATTATGAAATGGCATCTCACTGCTACAATAAACAGTTGGATTTGGAGGTAGTTCTCACTCTATCAGCAGCTTTCAAAGTTCAGACACTGCTGATAAAATAACTATACAATCCATTTATGATCTTTACAGCATCCTTCAATCACATCAATGCTATTATACTGTAATTATTATAGTATATGAGTTGCCTCATGCCTGACCTGGGAGTTTTTCATTTTTGCCTTGTATAACAAAGCAGTGAGTTTGGAGCAAAGGGGGTCGCAAGAAAGTAAGCTGTTCGCTCTTCTATACATCAAAAGTAATGTGATCATACTGGCAGCCCAGGGCAAACAGTTTACAGTCTCTCTCATCTGTATGGGGTGGGTGGGAGTGGTATTCTTCTAGGTGTTCTCCTTTGCCTGATCTTTCCTTGCTGCTGGTGCATCACATTGCTCTCAATGTGTAGAAGAATAAACATCTTACTCTGTTAAAACTCTTTCCCCCTAATCCTTGCAACTAGAGTGGAGGAGGAGGAAAAAAAGTAAGCAATTTCTGTAGGCAATCTTTCCTTTGCTTCACTCTTCCACCCCCTTCCCAAGTGATTTCTTGAAGGAAGCCTTAGATAATCTCTACTTTGCAAGAGACAAAAGGATTCTAAGAGCGTAGCAGCCATGGTTCCCAGAACCAGGCTGTGGCGTTATCACATTGCTTTTGGTATGTATAAGACAGTAAACAGGCACTCAAGCATTCCAAAGGGAAGCAGAGTGGTTACAATGCTGAGAAAAGTGGAAGGTGTGAAACTGAGTAATCTTGTATTTTTTCATTCAAAGTACACTCATCGTCACCTGATTTCCCATTTAGGGACGGACTTGCTGTACTTTATTAGGGTAATTAAGCAAGGACTAACTGAACATGGTGAAGTAGTTTTCTGTTCACTGAGGTCTTGGAAAAAGATTTGTCTAATCTTGTAGTAAATTCCATAGTCACTATCTCTTTCTAAAACAATTTTTATTAAGAATTTTAATTATAAAAATAAAAAGTAATACTAAAGAGAATGGGCAAAATAATCAAAGTGAATTAAAAATAGAAGACAAGAGGAGGAAAAGAAATATATAAAAAGATACTTTCAACCTTCATCATAACAAATATGAACAAATCTAATAATTCTTCACTTCCTGTAAGGAAGATAGGTCTTCATCCCATATCCCATCTCTTATTTATAATAAGATCTATAAAATATCAACTTTTGAATTCTGGTGCGGCAAAAAGTCCTGTAACTTTGTAAAATAAAAAGTTAGACTTTAATCACATAAATAAACTTTATATCTCTTCTTTTTCTTCCAACAGTCTTAATCTTTAATTCAATCAAATATTGTCATAGGATTTAAGCTCTCTTCAATTCTTTATCCCATCACTGATTTCCTCAAAATTTAACAAGACTCTTGTAAGTCGAATAAGAAAACATTTTCCAGGTGATTCGCTTGACATATCATTTCTAAAACTTCACTCAGTTTATTTTTTATATGCAGTAAAACAGGGCTGTCAATGTCAGGTCGTCACTTCTATAATCCCAAACCTCAAAATCAAAATTAGTTTCTTGCAAAAGTCCAAAGGTAGCTTTATTAACAAATGTCACTTTCACTTAAAATACAACCAGATATTCTTCTTACCATGTATAAACACTTCTTTAAATCTCCATTTATTATCTATTAAGCAGCAGAAATCCAATAAAAATGAACAAAAATCTCTAATAATAAAAATACATAGCCCCTTTTTTCATTTTGTCTATGTTCTCATCCTTCTCTTAACAATTAAATGTTGTAAAAATTTAAAATATATTAAATGTCATAAAAGATAACTCTTAAATATTAAAAACTATTCCATTACATTAGATATTTCTAAAAGAAATGCTATCCAATCCAGATTACTGTTCAACAGCACCAGAAATAAGAACTCATTATTTAACCATAATCAGATAAATCAATTTTGTTTTTTTCTTCTTCCCTCCAACCATTCTTAAATCCCATAAATAAAATTGTTTTTTCTTTTAGCATTTTTCCCCTGCTCTAGAAATTTTTATCATCTTATCACCTATCCACTTACAGTTTTCAAAAAATAACTCCAACAAACCCCTTTCATTTCAATGAATTTTTCAATTTTTGAATGATCATCCAGTGCATTTGTTCCAGTGATGGGATATGACCGGTACGCCCTGGTACAAGAGTACTGGTGCCTGCTGGGAGCACCAGGTACCATTCTGGTATGGTGTTCCGGAGAGCCCACCCGCCCCTCCTCACCTGTATTTGACCTGATCAGGGCTTCCGCGCACACACATGGAACATATTGCACCTGCACGATGCTCCGCCAAGCAGCTGGAGCATTATGGAGCATCACAGGGGGTAAGTACGCACCGCATGCTGCGTACATGCACACCATACCAGTTGCAACGGGATCTGGAACCCACCACTGATTTGTTCATCCAGTGTATCCATCTGTTACCTCCAGAGGGATTTGTTCATCATCACTAGCAACTTCTGATTCCATTAAACAGCTGAAAAGTTCAAGCACTTTGAGATCGCTTCCGGCCACCGGAGGCATCGGACGAGTCTTTGACTCATCAGCTGCTTGTTCTGCTTGGCGGCCCCTTCGGGGCTATGGGGGCTCTTTAAGGGGCCCCTACCGCACGAGCGGTTTGCG